>GL381099.1:0-10834 GCA_000143925.2 Caenorhabditis brenneri | reverse complement strand
TTTACATCTCACTCTCGTTCTTCGAAATTCAAATTTCCAGGAAATGAGATCTCTCCGTTCTCTACTTCTTCTGCTGCTCATGCTCCATCTCTCCTGGGCAGCCACCACTCAATACATTGTCCTTTGCCACAATGTACTTTCAAATATCGGAATTATATTTTTTTCAGAAAAGCACCATTTATTTCTTCCCGGATAGCTGTCTCACATCAACGACGTCTACCACTCGGAAAACTACCCCGATGAAGACTTCGACAACGACCAAGGCGACGCCGACCACCACCACTCCTAACCCTGAGCCAACCACCTTTACCACTACTAGACCAACCACCAGTAGTACTAGCATTAGTACCACAAGCCCAACAGCCTCTTCTAGTAGGACTTCGGAGCCAACCACCACCACTACCTCTGTCAAGAGTAGCTCGGTAAGAATCTTTGAAGTTTATGGAACTCGAAAAACCTGATAACTTCCAGGCCAGTAGAAATCAGAAAACTACAGTTTCGAAGTCAACAACGTCCACACCAACAACAACAACATCGACACCAACGACAACGGAAACCGCCCCTTCTCAGCCACGAACAACTGTTAACAACGATAAAGTAGCTCTCCAGACGTCCTCTTCATCTACATCGACTTCCACAATGTCTTCTCCCTCTTCTACTCAATCTCCTCCGACAACTTTTGAGACGACGTCATTTACTTCTGCGTCGACGACGGTTTCTCCTTTGTCCTCGTCTGGTTCTACAACGGTAAACCTGAAAAAATTGTGTTAAGAATGTTTTGAAATCAAATTTTTTAGACTCCAGGCGAGCAGAATGCATTCTTCACTGGAACAGTTGCCACGACAACTGTAACTACTATCGAGGTAAAATGAGTCAGATTTTTATAAATTTCTGATCGAATTTATTCTCAGCCAACCACTCCAACCAGCTCCTCGACATCTTCTTTGACCACTTCTTCGACAAGTTCTTCTGACTCAACTAGCTCAAGAACCTCATCGGTGAGTCGGTGAACTCCATGATATCTTCGGAAATACAAACTTTCCGAAATTCCAGACCTCTGCTCCAACCACTGGTGGTTCAACTAGCTCATCTACCTCAAAAGCAGTTGAAACAACATCAGGAGGAGGACCTCCAAAGCCAACTGGGGAGACAACTTCTAAGTCGACTTCACACTCTACTCAGCCATCAACTGAGACTCCCTCGTCAGCTCCGGTGACATCGGCTCCATCAACTGAAACAACTGATACAGAGTCAATGAGTCCACTTACCTCTTCTCCCAAAACATCCTCGAGCTTGGTAAGTTTTCCCAATTCTGTGTGACTCGAAATCCTTCGATTCGATCTGAAGTTCTCAATTGGTTCAGACTCCTGTCTCCACAATATCACCAACTGGTACAACTTCGGGCTCAACACCTTCAAACACGCCGAGCACCTCTAGCCAGACAAAGAGCTTGTCCACACCGACTTCTACAGCATCAACAGGAGCACCATCAATAAGCACTCCGTTGTCAAGTACTTCTACTGGTACCACAACCACAGGAATGGTTAGATATTCTAAGTTGATTTTCCTAAAATGAAACCGCAAATTTTCAGACATCTCACTCCACAACATCTGGAACTGAGACTCGGACATCAACGGAATCACCAGATACAACGACAGTATCTTCGATTGCTCAACAATCATCGACTTCGTCTACCGAGAGATCTTCCACATCTGGAACTGAAACTCCGACATCAATGGAGACACCAGTTCAGCAATCATCGACTCCGGCTAATGAAACATCTTCCACGGATAGCCCTTCGAATACAGTGACTAGTGTAACGACTGATGGAACAAAAACAACAAAAAAGGTTAATGAATTGGTGAGTTAAGAAAAATTACTTGTAAAACCTTGATCCGAAACGTGTAAACTTTCAGACTTCTGAAGTTTCATTGACATCTTCAACTGATTTCACTACAACCACTGAGACTTCCACCACTGAGTCAACGACAATTAGAGATCCTTCTTTGTCGACTAGCCACGCAACATCGCTAACGTCTGCTTTGTCAAGCTCCTCAAGCTCTTCGTCTACTGCTCATACCTCCACAGAATCCTCTACAGGATCCTCTCCTTCACCAGCATCTTCTACGGCTCGATCACCAGTCACCACGGCATCCACAACCTCGACGGCTACTACAACCACCTCAACAAAATCAACATCATCCCTTGAAACCACAACTAGTGCGTCCTCCACGACATCAACTACTGGAAAGCCGTCGTCAACAGTCAAATCATCCACAAAGTCACCAAAGTCCACCAAAAAATCCAAAAAATCCTCCACAAAAGCACCAAAGTCCACCGAAGAAACTACTCAAAAATCATGCGCGTCTTGCAACACAAAATCGGCATCAACAGTAAAAACTTCCACTTCTACTGCTGTAAGCAGAATTTCCAGATTATTCTCACCAAATTTTTTCAAAATTTCAGCCATCCACCACAAGCAACTGCAGAAAACAGTTCGTGCAGAATTGCCTCGCAGACGAGGGCAGATGGGTCGACTCATGCAATGAAGAAGATTCAAAAGAGTTTGATCCGTGGGAAACAAACGAAGTAATTTTAGAAAAAAATCTTTTTAGCTGCTGATCATTCTCTTTTTTTTCAGAATCAACTCTTCTGTACCATTCCACCATACACCTCCACTGTGTTACTGAGACAGTATCCAATTCCCGGTTATGAGAGTATTCTGGATTACCAAATTTTGTACAGTATGTCAGTAGCTGATTACATGACAAATAAGAGTGTCTTATATACAATGAAGTATGCTCCGCAGCTCGATTATTTCTCAGTGCTCGTCGGCGACAGGGTAAGAAAAATATGGAAGGGGGACTAGAACTAGGTTTAACGAATAATCGGAATCCTTCTTGAAAATTCTCAGAAACACGTGTTTGCAGGTATACATCCTCAACGCTGCTCAAAAATGCTCATACACATTGGACAATTGTCCAAGGTTTGAGTACTCCGAAATCGAATTTTTCACTTACTTCTACTGCTACAGTCGGCTGGATGGAAAGTTTGTCGGGGAAGACATCGCCAGAAAAAGGATTGCTGACTTGAAGGAGGAATAATTATTTTTTGGTTCACGATTGTTTTTGGGATATTTATTTTTCTATAAAGTTGGGTAAACGGGTTGTCTAGTGTTCTGTTTTTCATTTTTGTGTGCGGCGAATTGGGTTTGCAAGATAGAAAGTAGGCTTAAGATGAATTTTTGAAGACCCATTAATGTGCTTTAAAATAAGCCAAAAACTGACTGAAAATCTTCCAAAACATCAGAAACATCTGGTTTTTTACAAAATTTGGTGTAACTCGAAGGAACCAAAATACGGGAGAATTCCGAAATTGATCAAAGTATTCATCCTCTATCAGTTTTTCATTCAAAAAATCAGAGCAGGAGTTAGAAATAGAGATAATCTGTGATAAATGAGGTAATCCATAACAAGAATAATCACAAAAAAGTAAACGGTCATTTATCTCGGCAGAACTCTCCACAGTTTGATTTGCGGACAACATCATTTTTGAACCTCATGGCATCTGCCAACTCCTCCAGAGCCGGGGTTCCTAGATCCCAGCGGAGCGTCTACAGTTCTGGCTCAGCTGGCTGAACATCCATCCACTTCAGAGTTTTGATGTCTCCTGGGATGGTAAAGTCGAACCACTTTCCAAGAAACTTGGCGGGGTTTTGGCTGAAATTTAATGATGTCTTAGTTTGAAGTTTTTCAAGCCCTCTGGTGCGGCTGGAATCATATTTGTGCTGTAATCTATGTACCTTCTCTATTAAAACAGGGGTTCATAGGGTATGACCTTTTGTGGGCGGAGCTTTAAAGAGGGAGTTCGCTGTTCAAAAATTTTCACGGGAAAAGAGTTCGTCGGCCCCCTAAAAGCTCATTCATTTTGTTTTTGTATTTTTGGGAGGCCAACGAACTCTTTTCTTGTGGAAATAAAAAGAAAAGGGGGCCAACGGGAGGCCCTGGTTCGACCCCCGTGGCTCATATCTCGGTTCAGAATAAGTTTTGGGTGTTTTTGCTAAACGGATTCTTCTTTTCTACAAAATTCTTCGTCGATTCATGTATCAAAAGTATCACTTTTTGAATAGCGGACTCCCCCTTTAAAGGCGCATGTCTAATATTTGATACATTTATTTTTTCTCAAGTTTGGATAGCTACTGTTTTGTGAATATGAATGGCTTTGAGGTGAATTTTTAATGACGACTTTAAGATCATCTTGGTCTTGTGGCACCGATTTTGGGGAGTGATTACCATAGGTGGTTTTTCGTCCTTCGCGGTAGACAATTTTCTTTGTTCTCATACATAGGGGCGCAATGAAGAGGGGGAGGGGCGTCGAAAAAATTCCGCCTGGCGGTCTGCGGCACCTTTGAGCGTCTACAACCGTCTGAATTGGACCGTGACTGGGCTCGAAACCACATGTACGTACGTAACTTTTTACGTCGAATCGAATGGTGAAGTCAGATTTGGCATCGAACAAGTCGTTCAGCCGATAAAGTCAAGAAATGAGTTGAAAATTAGGGTCAGAAGTAGAAAAGCTCCTTATTTCCCCCCTGAAAGTGAAAACTCGATTTTTTTTGCTGTTTCCGATAGTTCCTGATATATGGGAATGGTTTTTGTGAAAAAATAAAAAATCCTTAGTCCGCAATTTTATCCAGATCGAGCCAAACTTCAGGTGACAATAGGAAAACATTTTCAGTGATGACCCTATGTTTTTATTTTTGATTCCCATCAAGAAACCCTTCAATGCATTGGGTTTAAAAAATTAGAAAGTTTTGAGCCGATTGAAGTACTTTTGTACTTCATCAAACACGGAGTGGTTCACTCAAAAACTAGTTTTTCGAAGATTAAGGTATCAGGGAGTGAAAACTCCGTCGTTTTTATTACGGAATCGGATTCTATGACAAATTTGCAACAATTTTCTTATGAAAAATCAAAAATCGTTAGTCCGCAAAAAAGTTATTTTCTTCTGAAATTGCAGTTTTGGCACTCGAAATGCCCGGCCGACAATATAAAGGCCCTCGGGCGCTGGCCGCCTTCCGCATGCGTGTTCGAGTGGCGTGGGCGCTTGCCAGTCAATCTGGCGGCGCGAGTTCAACTCCCCCTCCTGGCTCTCCCCCTCTTTTTCATTGCCGCCGCCATCGAGTTCGTGAAAACTTCAGTAGTAATTGGCGCATAGAAAAGTGATAATAACTCTGGTAGTGAATATTTTTTCGCAAAATTTTTTGGGCTTACTCATATCAATATTTGGAAGACGTACATATACAATCTTCATAAAAATATTGAGTTTGAAAATTATGTTGTGGTGCCTAGATATAGTCATTTTTAACTGGAACCCTAGTGGGCGCATAAAACTTATTGATAACATAGTCATGTCAATCAAAATCGTGACCGGTAGATAGCTTACTTGTGTTTCAACCTAAATTTTTCAGCGATAAGAGCCATTAAGCGATAAGAAAAATTGTTCCACATTTTGAGAAATCAAATGAATAATCTTGCTGAGAATTGGTTCTCTTTTTATATGAAATGTCGGACAGATGAAAAAATTTTGGCGAAGAATAGACTTACTTAGTTTTTTGGACTTTGGAATGAAGTATGGAATCAATTGAATTGCTAATGAGGTACGGCTACTGTGCCATCCGAATATTTTTCGCATTTTTGATTTTTTGAAACGGTTTAGTTTGTTTGAACAGGCTTTTTGGGAAAAAAGAAGTTTTGGAGTGAAATTGATCTAATTTTGTTTTAATCCAACAAATTCGGGGATTTTGAAAATGTGCTGACTTATAAATTATCAAAATCATTAATTTTAACAATTTCAAAATTTGTCCTATCATTGAAACACAGTTTTGCTTGCAATCAGTTCTGAGTCAGAGCTATAAGAAGATTATTTCATTACACCAACAACCCATTTTCTTTACAATTTTTCGAAACTCTGACGACTATATAAACTAAGTCTGATAAGTGAATTCATGGGATTATTTCCTTCGATTGCGCGTGTTTCAGTCAGTAAAATGAAGGTCTTGATTACTCTTTGTTCACTACTATTACTGCATGTTTCTGCGCAGAGTTTGAAATGCCCAGGTGGCTATACAATGATTCTGAATAAGTGTCTTCAAGCCTTTCCGGCACCAACTAAAGGAACCCATTCAGCAGCTGAAGAATTATGTAGGAACGATGGAGGAACGCTCGTAAATATTCGAAGTGTCATTGTGAGATTTTTGAATATTTTGAAATTTGATTATTTGATTTTAATTCCAGGATAACCGTGCAACATCAGTATTTGCTTCAAACCATAACCTTGACAAGTTTTGGATTGGAACCTTCTGTTTCGGGAATGATACATCGAAATGTGTCTATGATGACTACTCTGGATCCGTTTCTGATTATAATTCATTCGCTGCTGGAATGCCTCTCGTAACTGGAATTAGTGATGGATGTGTCTACATGCTTGCAACTGGATCACAAGCCGGAAGATGGATTAGCTCAAAGTGCAAGACTGATGAATCAATTGGATCTGTTTGTGAAGTTCCGGCTTATATGTACGGTGAGTTGAATCTTCAAAAAATTTCTAAAGAAATAAGAAGCATTCAAAATTTCACAAAGATATTTTACAGACCCAGAATACTCAAACAAAAACCAATGCTCTTACTTTGACGGCTATTGTTATATAAAACAAGGTGGCGAAATATCTACAATGGTGCGCACCTGCTCACAAATCGGAGGCTTCCCTCTGTCAATCCGTTCAAAACGGGAAAACGATTTTGTTTATGGTCTAAACTCTAATAATTATGAAGATCTTCTTCTTGGTGCCACGAGAATTGCATATAATCGAGAAGAAAGTGTTAGCAAATATGCTTGGATGGATGGTGCAGGATGGAATGAATTCGAAAATATAGATATCTCGGCTGATAACTCTGACAATGATGCCCGCGCTTGCCTAGCTATGGATCGTTGGACTGGTCTTTGGAAGAGCGTTTACTGTGGGACTGTTTATAACTATTACTGTAAAGTCCCACTTCCACCAAACCCTGCTGTTGATATTTCCAACTGCAACTCTACTGTTTTAATGGCTCCAGCTGTCATCACCTCTTTCGGTTACCCGGATAACAGTAGTCCACCGCCATGCACTTGGAAAATTGCAACTGTTGGTGCTTACAAACTTCGAATTGCATTCAAGAATGGTTTCTCAAGTGGTGTGACAGTATATGATGGAGATGGCAACAATATCGGTACCGCAATCTATAAAAGCATCGTTGCGCCTACTAACTACATCACTGTTGTTCAAACCGGTAGAGGGCAATTTTATGCGGACATTTTGCCATATTAATTTTGTTCCGTCGTAGTTGAACTTCGATAATAAAATTGCAAACGAGAATGATTTAATCTATTTAGGTGAAAAATCATAAATATTTAGTAGCTGTGTTGCGTGGGCACTACTAAAATACTGTTGAATCAATCGTGACCGGTAGATAGCTTACTTCCTGTTCAACCTACAATTTTCAGTGATAAGAAACATTGTGATTTTCCCAAATGGTGTGTGTCAAATACTTCCACAGGAAATTGAAAGTGCTGATAAGAAGTCAAATAAAGTGTCCTGCCTGATATTAGTGAAGTGTTATTTGTAGTCTGGATTTTTCAGTCTCTTATTTCCATTTTCAGAATGGTAAAATTATTATTGGTTTCATCATTTGGCTCTATTCGACTTGAACGGTCGCTGCAGGACCCGGAAATAAAAAAAGATAGTTCCTTGAAAAATGGGATCTATTTGCTTTTAGAGGTACATCAGACAAAACAGTCAAAATGGAGGTACATGGTCAGAATAGAGGTACATGGCTGCAATTATTTGTAACGTAACTCGAAATGTTTACTATGGAGGTGCTCGAAAGAATGGTACAAAAATATTATAACATAAATGCACTTACACCAAGACGCACCAACTCCCAACATTGGAGCTGCGAGTTGAACTCCATCATGTTGCCGACAGGAAACTTAACTTATTTCGACGAGCTACTTTCTGAAAATCGAAAGAACAATCCTTCATTCCAAATTGAACAAGGACTCACCAAGAAATACTCTGTCTTCAGCAAAGTTTTACACTCCTCATCCTCCGTCCAAGTAGAAAGATTTCCGTTGTCCATTCTGGCGCCGCCGCCGTCGAATGAGATGAGTTGAGGCGTGCTTAAAAATTTTTTATGGATACAGTAGAAGCCTTTCCTCTCACTATGCGTTCTTCCCGTTTATTGACTGTCTCTCCTGATGATTAACAAAAACATACCCATCCTCCAGACGGATCCACTTTCCTTTTCTGACTGCTGGGGTAGGCTCCGAGAGATTGATAGATTGATAGTGATTGATAGTCTATTTGTGGTTTGATGACGATGGAACTGGAAAGCTTTGATTTTGTAGGATTTTGTAACAAGTCTGATGTCACAACTTGTAGTACTGCATCGCGGGTCTTATCAGCCCCTATAAAAGGGAGCAACGATAAGACTCCGGGCTCATTCTCTCTTACTCAATAAACTATGTGGTGAAAGGCTTTTGATTATTTTATGGAAGTTCCGCCGCCGAATTCGAGTGCAGGACATTTTTACTTCTATACTTCATGGAAGTTCTACCTTAGGACACGGACGTAGGACCTTCACTTTCTTTGTCCAAACGTTACTTATTTTACTACTATAAATCCTGGTCTCCTCCTCATCGATTTGGAACCACTCAAAGGATGCAGCGGTGCCGTTTACGGACGGTCACAACAAAGCAATCACACGGATCTCACGGGACCCGCAGAAAAGTGGCCACACCATTCCATCACCGACTTAGGAGCCTGATCAACTCCAACAGAGCCGGATGCTGCCTGATGGATCGATTGCAGTTTGGAAATGAGGTGATGTCATCAGTCCTTTCTCCTAAGAATTCCTGTCTATTTACTCCGATTAGTAACCGCTACACACTAGTCGTTCATCATAAGTTTTGTCATTTTCTTTTGTTTTGAGATTTTAGTAATGAGTTTATGGGCCACGCATAATTCTATTCTAAATCTATTATATTGAATTGTAATTATTGGAGAACTTCTTATCACCACATCAGTAGTTAAACACACATTCCCTACTATTTACAACTCTATTTACTTCTTTCATGTTCTGACATAAGCCATTTTTGTGCTAACTTCACTTGTTTACTACATTAAAACCGGAGCCAACCCTTATCGAAGAGTTATAGAAAAATGCCGCTACCAACCATCCACAATTTTCATGTAAACAGTTGAACCTTATCAGTAGCAACTTTTCATGTGCTTTATAGTCAGTCTTTGAGTTGTTTTTAGGTCTTCTCATAAAGTAACCCCTTCCCCAATCTCACTTATCAATATATTTCCTAACTCTCTCGCTCTCTCTCTCTCTCTCTTTCTCACTGATTATGTTTCTTGTTCTCATCTGCTGGCCCACCCCATCAATACGAAAGGAAAACAACGGAAATCAAAACGGAACAAGTCTCATAAGGAATCACATGGTCCAACGAATTCATTTGCAATGAAGATATATGGAAATGTACCTTTCAATCCTGAGACGAACACCCGAACGGATTTTTTTTTGCGCGGACGCAAAAGCTCTTAAAATTGGAGATGACAAGAAAAGTTCACAAGCCAGTCAATGCAGAGAAGGAGGAGGAAACAGGACCAAGAAAATCAAAGCGACTGAAAGTGAAGAGAAATAATCTTTAAATTTTTACTGATGCAATTATTTTGTTTTTATGTTCTATTGTGAAAGTGAGGACACTTTCGTCTCTCAAAAATTGGAGATGTAACAAGTCTGATGTCACAACTTGTAGTACTGCATCGCGGGTCTTATCAGCCCCTATAAAAGGGAGCAACGATAAGACTCCGGGCTCATTCTCTCTTACTTAATAAACTATTTGGTGAAAGACTTCTTTTATTTTAATTTCATTCCTAAATTCTCACCCCGTAATAGTCATCATAGGTGGTTTTTCGTCCTTCGCGGTAGACAATTTTTTTGTTCTCATACATGCTCAAAAATGTTTTAGAAGAGATATGCAATTGGAGTGATTGAAATAGGTAATAGGTGGGTCAAACCAAACAGGTAAGTTTGAAAATCTCCATCAAATCGTTCAAGCTTACAGTTCATTCGAAAAGAAGTATTACGAAACAGTTTGAAAATTGAAAGAAAACAATTAGACAACAGAATAAAATAATTAGAATTTTTATAACTTCTTTTTCAAGTTCGCCAGGAAAGCATTAGCAGCGTTGGGAATGTTGGTGCGTCCGGATCGGAGGATGGCGAGATTTGCCTGGAAAAAAAGTGTTAGATGAGTTACAATCAAACCTAATCACCTTCTTAAAGAACTCCTCATATTTCTTGATAGCTTCTTTGAGGGTGGCAATGGTTTCACGCGCCTCGTCGTTGGAGTTGAAATCACAAAAAAAGGTGACATTCATATGACTAAAAAATTAAAATTTTGATTGCAAGCATAGTTTTGAGTCAGTTTGATCAACTCACGTAAGGTGTATGTAGCTCCAGTTCTTTGGCCGTTTGTTTGGAAATTGTTGAGCATTTCGAGACGGTGAGGAACAACTGAAATTCAATATAGGGTTAAATACGCTAATGAAAGATATCATGCAGGCAAGCTGTTGTTGCTCCTGTATCCTCTTCGAAATCACCTCAATTTCTTCTTTTGCGTCGATTGGCTAGGCATCCTTTTTGCTGAGCTCAGATCGCTTTTTGACTCTGAAAATACATACTATTTATTTATCTAAAGTTTTACAGAATGTACATTCCACCACTTG
>GL381093.1:0-10612 GCA_000143925.2 Caenorhabditis brenneri | reverse complement strand
GCTCCATTTGGAGTTGTTGGAAATCGAACAAACGGTAGGATAGATATTCTGTTCAAATTTTATTCTGAGAAATGTTTTTTTTTGGAAAATAACCCACGATGAAACAATAATTTGCAAGCAAGTTATGACGTGAAACTTTTTTGAAACAGTGAACAAAAGATCATTATTGTTTCAAAAAAAAACCCGAAAAATGAAAATTTCCCAGTGAAACAGAGAAAAGTCTAGCCATTCAACAGAAAGAGAGGAAAATAGAAAGGATCCCCCACGGGGGGGGGGGGGGGGTAATTATGGAGATTCATATGGCTCTTCTCAGGACCAATAGATTTGGAATCATCCGAAAATCAATAATACAGCAAAATATATAGTTTTGAAACAGGAAAAAATTATTTTTTACCGTTTCAAAAAAAATTTCAAATTCAAAATTCTTCATATTGATTCGATGTGATGAAGGAAAAACGGTAAAACTAGCGAAAAAAAACCCTGGAATATTCAAAATCCCCATTTGCAAAATGTGGAAAAATAGTAGATTGCTCAGAATGAAAATTGTGAACTTTTATAGTTTTTGATGGGTTTTAGACAATTTTCGATGTAGTTTTGACACAATAAATCATGGAAAATAAACCATTTCGCAGAAATAAAGTTTCGAAATTTTTTTACAGTTTCAGAAAAATTCGTTATGCAGAGTAACAAGGTCATAAACAAATTCTACATTTTTCAGACGAAAAATTGTTCACTGTTTGATTGGAAAATTATGAGGAAATCTAGAAGGTTGGAATAATTAAAACTGCACTACAGGTCTGTTTTACCTACATAGAGAAGTGAGGTGAGAGATAATAAGAAAATGAGAGATTGTAGAAAAAGACAGGGGAGCACTAACTAGTTCGAGTAATTTAGGATACTCACATGACCCTTCTCAGGACCACCTGTCAGGGATAACAATGGGTTCAAAAGGAATCACGATGTATGCAATGCACTCAAAAACCAATAATACAGCAAATTTAATTTTCGAAACAGTTAAAATTTTTCGTTGTTTCAAAAAAAATCAAATATCGGGGGGATACATCCATTTCAACAATTTTAATATCATAATTTTTCAAAATTTACTGTTCCAAAAAATATATTCAAAAATCGGCAGATTTCAAGTATATTGTTTGCATAAGTTCTTCGAAATTTAGAATTTCAAAAACATTTCAAACCATTAAAAAAAAACTTTCAGATCTATCACAACCAGAAATTACTTTATTTTCGAAAAAAAATGAAGAAAAATTGGGATTGCTCAGAATAAAAGTCTATATATTTTTTATTTTTAAGGCGATTCTGACCACGAAAACAATGCAAGTGAGTCATTTTTTCGACCGATTTCGACGGATTTTCCAGAATTAAAATTCATTTTTTACCAATTTTTTTTCCTGTTTCAAAAAGGAATTCCGATATGGAGAGTAACAAAAAAAAAACAGTAAAATCGTAACTAATTTCCCGCGAACTTGAAAACTCTTAGGAAAAATTGCTCCATTCGGAGTTGTTAAAAATTTGACTGACGGTAGGGAATTCTGTTCAATTTTTATTCAGAGAAATATATTTTTTGGGAAAGTAACCCATGATTAAACAATGATTTGCAAGCAAGTTATGGCGTAAAAATCATTTGAAACAGTGAAAATTAAAAGATTTTTACTGTTTCAAAAAAAACCCGAAAAAGGAAAAATTTACCGGTGAAACAGTGAAAGGACTAGCCATTTAGCAGAAAGAGATGAGGAGGAAATCAGAGAGGACCCCCCAAGATTAAGGTGTAATTATGGAGATTCATATGACCCTTCTGAGGACCGGCCACCTGTCAAAGAAAACATTGGGCTTGGAATCATCCAAAAATCAATAGTACAGCAAAATATATTTTTGAAACAGTGAAAAACTTTTGCTTTAATTTTTAAATATTTTTTCACTGTTTCAAAAAAATTTTCAAAAATTGTGTTATTTCCACTTCAACAATCTAGATTCCATGTTTTTTTCAAAATTCAATTTCAAAAAAAAAAGTTTGGAGCTTTAAAAAACGTTTTTTTTCCGTGATTTTTGAAAATGTTTCAGAAAAATTGTCAAAAATTGACAAAGTTCAATTTTAACAATATTTGGTTAATAAATTTTTTGTTCAATTTTCCAAAAAAGTTTTAAAAATTAAAAAAAATATTTTATGTGATTTTTTTTACTGTTTCAAAAGATTTTCGAAAATCTGAAGGTTTGGACAATATTGTTCGAGTATTTTTTTTTCTCAAAAAATTCTGAAATGGTAAAAATAAATTTTCTTTGTGTTTTTTTATTAGTGTTTCAAAAAAATTCGAAAATCGGGGTACATCCATTTTATCTTCATTAAAATAATTCTTCATTCAGAACTAGTATAAAAATTTGAAAACTTAGAAAAGTGTTTCCAAATTCACCGAATTTTTTGAAAATTGAGTTTTGAGACTAAAATTGAGGTTGCTCAGAATGAAAATGTGATTTATGATTAAAAACAGGGTTTTGACCATTTTCAATTAAATTCCGACCCAGAAAACGATGAAGAATTGGGCTTTTACTGAAAAGTTTCCAGGGATTTTCCAGAATTAAAGTTGGTTGTTTCATTTTTCACAAATTGTTTTGCTGTTTCAAAAAATAGATTCGATATGGAGAGTTGTTTCAAACCCCAAAGGCCCAAATAAATCCCTAACAGAAACAAGACGAACACGGTATACAGACGCCGATATTTATTGACACTTCTTGCTCTGCTGTGTCGGCTAGGCCGACACAGTTATAAAATTAGTCGAATATCAACGGGAACGAACAAATGGGAGGGGAAAATAAAACTGACACACGCGCAACGTGCGTTAAAAGAGAACGAACGAAACTGAAGGACTGAAAAGGTCCGTAGAGGCAGTTGGCCTAAAAACGTGGGCGCGTTTGATGTGCAGGTGGGTCCCCAGGTACAGTAGTCTGCGCGGTGATTTGAACGAGTCCCGTAGACGAACGACGAAGCAGAGCAGGTGTATATATTATAATAATGAGAATTAAATGGAATAAAGAGTAAATTAATAGAACTTTAGAAAGTCGTGAGAGGAAGGTGGTAAATACCACGACGAATACGCGACAAGAGTCACAAGGAAAACAGTGAAGTCCTAAGAAAAATTGGGAAATTTGAGTTTATTCAGAGATTTACTGACGGTAGCAAATTCTGTTTATTTTTTTATTCTGAACAATATTTTTTTTGAAATAGAATCCGTAATTTAAAAGCCTATTATGGTGTAAAAGATTTTTGAAACAAAAAAAATAAACTTTTTAACCGATTTCAAAAGATTGAAAGGTACTAATTTATCTCAAAATTTACTGTTCCTAAAAATTTTTTTGGAAACAGTAAAAAAATTTTCTAGATTAATCTAGCCATAATCTTCAGAGGCATGAAAATTACCTGAAAAATTTAAATGAGTTTCGTGGTCGACCACTGTTTTCTGAAATCTGGGGGGGATTTTTTCAACATTTCCTGAAACAGTGAAAACATTTTTAAAAGAAATTTTCACTGTTTCAAAAAAAATCCCCTCACAACTTCTAGAAAAATCAACTTGATGGGTCGTTGTTTTGTTGACGATTCGTACAAAAATGCACTGAATGTATCATAAAAACATACTGTTTCAAAAAAAGGCAGTATATAAAGTCTAGATTTTTTGGACATTGGAGTGTAAATCAAGATACGAAAAATCATTGTATTTTTCCAAACTTTTATGAAACAGTAAGTTTTTCGAGAATTTTTGAACTGTTTCTAAAAATTTCCACTATCAGACATAAGGGAAACAGTGCTCCATAATTAAGAATGATGGACTAATTTACAAAGCTTGAAATTGTTGAGAAAAACGTCGGTGCTACCCCGCATTAGAACTGGACGCATCAGAACTGACCCGTATTAGAACTGGCCGGATTAGAACCGGGTACTTCCGAAGTATCTGGTAGCTCGAAAAATTGAGGAAATGTTCAGGGCCACAATGTCATATTCTGTACGAAAATTCAGCCTCGAGACGCAACTGGGAGCATGAATATGGCCTGGTTCTGATCCGGAAAGTTCTAATACGGGACAGTTCTAATGCGGCCAGTTCTAATGCGGGGTAGCACCAAAACGTCAGATTCTCAGAAGTTTTGGATTTTCTATTCCCATTTTTTTTCAAATCATAATTTCATGGAGCAGTAAAGAATTTGCAGACGTCGGCAATGACTCTTCGCAGATTTTATTCAAAAAATTTTGAAACAGTAACAAATTTTTGATGAAATTCTTTGTTACTGTTTCAAAAATATTCACAAAATTGATCGATAAAATGTCTTTTGATGAAGCCAATACGCTTTTCAAAAAAACCTTCATATCCAAAAATTCCAACAAAAGTAGTAAAAGCATGGGATGAACAAATGCCGAGTTATCTGAACTCATAAAGTTGTGACATCCGGACATATGGATCTACAGACAGATAATGTAATGAAGGGGTCAATGAACAGGATAGCTGAAAATGTTCAAAAATAACACACTCTTTGAAATTTTTTTTTTCGAAAAATTTTTTAACAAATCCTGAATAACCATAATCGTATTCAAAAATTTTGAGTTCTTAAGAAATTTTTCTTGAAACAGTAAAATTTTTTTACTGTTTGAAGAAAAATTTATATTTTTGAAATTTTTCTTCTAATAATCCATTATTTGCAAGATTCTATGCCAATTACTGGTCAAAAACCGGCAAAATTGTCCTAATTTTGATTTTTGTTTAAATCTGAAAATGAGCCAGTTTCAGTTAAAACAGTTGGGAACTGAAGGAAAAAAATTTCTGTTTCAAAATTTTTCAAAAATGATTTCAAGAAAAAAATAACTGATGATTCGCTGTTTTTTTTCAAAATCAAAAAAATATTTTTACTGTTCCAATTTTCGGTGAATAGACAAATGAAAAGTTTAAAAATGATTTGTAGCCTTCCCCTATTTTCAAAAATGAATTTTCAAGTAAAATTATTTTTCACTGTTTCACAAAAAATTCTTAAAACAGGACATCAAAAAAAAAAGTTGATTGGTGGCTCGAAAAGATATAAAATAAAAAAGTTAATTTACATAAGAAAAAAAATTTACTGTCCTCATCTTCGAACGAATCCTGATGACAGTCGCTGCTCATACTCCACAGCCTTTTTTCTTGACTGGACAGATGTCACAGTGTCTTTTGTTGTTGCCTGCGCTTGAGGCACCACCAACTAGAGTTCGTAACATTACTTGGGCTTCTCCTTCTCTCCATGTCGCGGATTGGCTTCGATTAGGTCGTTGTTGGGTTCCGCTGGTGCCGCTCTTCGCTGACCATCGACGACGTCTTTGTGCTGTTGCTTCTGTGGCCACCCGGGTTTCCCTTCCCCTCCATGCGCACCGACAACATCTTCGAGTTCTGCTGGATCGCGTCCGGTTGGTGAATCCTTTGCTGCATCCTGATCGCTAATTATTGTGTCCGTGGTGGCATAGGAAAAACCGAGTTCAATAGAGTTCTCAAGGCTTCTATATCGAAAAAATAAATAATGTTTTACCGAATACGTTTTGAGTGGAAGTTGGACGGCTTTGGTTTGTGCATTGGGTTCATTTATACGAATATTTTCTGAAGTTCTCCTTCTTTTATTGACCCTTTCAGTATGTTAAGCACGTATTTTGAATCTATTTATTCTCGACGTTTCGGCTGTATACGTTTTAATGAAAATTTTACCGAAAGTTTACGAACAATGGAAATGTGATAGTGCATAAAAAGTATCATAAAAAAGTATCCGGAATTGTTCAGAATAAGAATAGCTCATTGGAATAGGCAATTATCAGACAAAAATATTTTTGGGAGTGCAAAGTTTTTGAAACAGTAAAAACGACAGAAACTATCTGAAAAATTTTTTCTGGAACTCCTAAGGTTGCTACCGTTGTTAAAACGGGTAAAAAAACAATTATTGATTTTTTTTTGTAAAAAACTCTGAAAAACATAATTTTAACCTGTTTCAAAAAAAATGTTTGAGAAAATTATTCGATCAAAAACATCAACTTGAAATTGTCTCGAAATGGGCCCAATTCGAAGATTCACAGTAAAAACAGTTCAAAACTGAACAGAAAATCTTTTAACTGTTTCAAAAAAAAAATTCCAAAAACAAATTTCCAAAGAAAAGTGATAGTGCCAGTTATCGTATATGGAAAGTTTTGAAGATAATTTTGGGAGCTAAAAAAATATTTTCACGTAAACATTTCCAGAATTTTGAGATTTTCAGCTTCATGACTTGTGCCAATTCAGTGAAAAAAAAATGCTTAAAATATCAAAGCGATAAATATCAAAACTAACGAAAGAGTTCCAAACAACAACTCGTACAATCTATTGATTTTTGATAGCTATGATAATGATGAAAGCAGTTCTTGAAACAGTGGAAATGCTACTAATTCCCATGAAACAGTTGAAAAAATTTCTGTTACAAAAACTTCTATAAATTAAGAATTCTAATGAATAATCTAATGGATCATCTTTGCCTTTGAAAATAAATTTATATTACTCAGAAATCATTAAAAACTTTCGGAAATTGCTCAGAATAACATTTTTTATTGGAATCGAGAATTGTAGAAAAAATAATAGAGACTGAAATGTTATGAAACATGAAAAACTTTTTTTTAATGTTTCAAAAA
Organism: Caenorhabditis brenneri; assembly: GCA_000143925.2. Lineage (NCBI taxonomy): Eukaryota > Metazoa > Nematoda > Chromadorea > Rhabditida > Rhabditidae > Caenorhabditis > Caenorhabditis brenneri. Next base: position 3,939 of record GL381093.1, on the reverse strand, counting down.
AATTCGATAAGAAAACTAAAAAAGTGAAAAGTGGTCATTGTCATACTTCAAAAATTTCGAAAATAATCTTTTTTTTAGGTGAAAAATCTAAATTTTTCATAACTTGTTAGGGGTATTTTTCGGTAGTTGAGGATTTTCAAAAAAATTTCTGTTCCACAAAAATTTTATAACCAGACCTTTGAATAAACAATGATACACCAAGACCTATGATTATTCACTGAAAAAATTAGATTAATACCCAAGCTGAAAAAGTATAATATTTCAAAGAGGTAATGCACTCTGTCAATAAAAAATAATAATGGTGCAATTTCGCTTCAAAAAAATTCCGAAGTTTCAGAATTTTCTTCGAACAAATAACTTATGTTCAAAGCCAAAATAATTTCCCCCAAATGGAGTCCCGAGAAATAACGAGAAAGTTTTAAAAATTGCGACTTTTTGAAAAGGTTTAAGCAAAAAATTGAAGGATTTTAAGAATTCAGAACTCCAATATTACTTATTGCAAGCTTCCAAAAATAACAGATATAAGAAAAAATCACACAATTTCGAAAAATGTTTACTGTTTCAAAGAAAATCCATAAAAAAATTTCCAAAGGAATTGATAGTGCTAGTATAATCCATTTTGAAACTTATTCGATTGTTCTAAAAAATCATAATTTTTTCCAAAGTAAACATTCCCAGAATTGTTAGATTTTTGGTTTTATGACCAGTCTAATTTTAGTGAAAGAAATACTGTTCCATATAAAATTCCATAACTAAAAATTTCAACGAAGACAATAAGATGAACCAACAAAACAATTCTCAAAATTTTTTTAATGTCGTAAATTGAAAAAGTAAAAAAAACTACAGTAATCCTCCCAAATTATCTTCCAAATCGTAACACAAGACCTTGTACAAAATATTGATTTTTGATAGCTAAGATAAGGATGAAAACAATTCTTGACACAGTGAAAAAAGCTACCAATTCCCATGAAACAGTTTAAAAAAATTTCTGTAACGAAAATGTCTATAGATTGAAAATTCTAATTGATAATCTAATGTATCATCTTTGCATGTTGAAAATAAATTGACATTGCTCAGAATAAAAATTGTGAAGTTTATTTTGTTTTTTAGCATACTTGCAAAATTACGGGCCGGTCCGCCTTGGCGGGCACACGGAATTTTCGTGATTTTTTCCGAAATTTTTACATAACTTTCGCCTTTTCACTATAAACTATTCTTTTTTTTTTGTGATAAGTTCATTTTGACTCCAAAACATATTCGAAATTATCAGAAAAGTATGTTTTTCAATCAAAAAAAAATACTACAAACTGTTATTTGTGTACATCACTATTGAAACACCAAAGTAGATTTGAGAAAGCAACTGAATATTGAAACAGTAAAAAAAAAATTTTACAGTTTCAAACAAAACTTTCATGAAATTACTTTCGATCTGATCAGTGCAACTCACAACGACCATTTTGAAAACTTCAAAGTTTTTTTTTTGAAAAAAAAAACTGTTTCAAGTAAAAATTTACAGGATTTCTGGAATTCACTAACTCGCTACTCCTTTTACTTTGTTTCCTTTCCACTTCTTAACCAGGATTACTGTTGTTTTTTTTTCTTTAATCATATAGAAGTGTTCCTTGGGTCAGAGCAAGATTACTGTTAATAAAAACCAGACTAGTTAAAAATTTCAGATGAAAAGTAAAAAAAAAGTACCGGAATCTATTGGAATTTAGTTCTAAAATAGATTTTCCTATCTCTAAAAACTAAGATAAAATTGGAGCTTCTTAAAATTTTCTGTTTCAAAAATTTTCTGAAATTAAGAAAAAAACTGCATAATAATTCATCTTTGGAATAGCATCTTACAGAGAATAAAAATCTAAATTGATTTCAGTACCAAAATAGCACTTCCATCGCTTTTTTAAATTGTATTTTTGTACGTCACTATTGAAAAACCAAAGTAGATTTGAGACAACTGAATATTGAAACAGTAAAAAAATTTTTTTACAGTTTCAAACAAAACTTTCATGAAGTTACTTTCAATCTGATCTGATCACTCTCAATCGTGAATACCATTTTGAAATTTCTATTTTTTTTTGAAAAAATTACTGTTTCAAGTCAAAATTTACAAAATTTCTGGATTTTACTAACTTGCTATCCATTGTGCTTCGACTTTTTCGATTTTTTTAGATATATTTTTTTCCACTCCTTTCCCAGGATTACTGTAGTTCTTTCTTCAAATATCTTCACTGTAATTTTTTTTGTACGGAAAATGCGACAGTAAGCCGAAGAAGCACCATGTTGCGCACTTTTTCCAGAGCACTTTTCAGTGATAACTTTCAATCAAATTGTGTTAATTTTGTATTCAATATGATGCGAGAAAAAAGTTTTATTCAATTAGATTCAAAAATAGTTTAGGCCCTGATTTTCAATTTACAAAATGAGAAAGATGCCTACGTATCGCTGAGTCGCGCCGCAGTTAGCATGCAACCCTACAATAAGACAGAGCCCGCGAAAGAAACTTTTTGAAAACACGTACAAAAAAATTTACCGAGTGTATTGAATGACATAGGATTACTGTTCGTAAAAAACTGAACTGGCTCAAAAATTTCAGACGAAACAGTAAAAATAATATCGGAATCTATTGGAATTTAGCCCTGAAATAGATTTTCGAATGTCTAAAATCTCAGGTAAAATTGTAACTTCTCAAAAGTTTCTGTTTCAAAAATTTTCAGAAACTGAGAAAAAAATTGCAAAATAATCCGTCTTTTTGTCCAGGATTTTGAAAATGGCATCTCACAGAGAATGATATTCAAAACTGAGCACATTTCCAGGCTTGTTTTTTTGAAACAGTTTATTAAAACTACAGTAACCCTTCATCTACAAAAAATTGGAAATAAAAGCGGTGCAGCAATTGAAGTTATTTTCCTCGGGAATGAAAATATTTTCAGAAACAGGAAATTTTTACTGTTTTTGAAAAGCTATATAGTAACTTTTAAGAAAAATTGATTTGATGAACCTGTTACAAAATTAGTAACTCCGAGGGATACACTGAAATATGAATTTTTTTTTGATTTTTTAAAAATTTTTAATGAGAAGAGGAAATAATCATACCACGGAAATCCCCCTTTTCGAACAAAATATTCCAAAAAACAGTTTTGAAAAAATGTTTTTTTTTTGGAAACTTTTTTTCACTGTTTCACGGCAAGAATTAAAGAATTCCAGGAAATTTGAGTTCCGATTTGGCCATTATATGCTCTTTAGTACCTAAAAATGACTCAAAAAGCATCGGAAACCCCGCCAACCCGAGTACAGTACTTCTTTTTGTCCTTCTTATGCCTATTTTTCATGACAAAGAACCATAAAAGTAAGATTTTATTATTCAATAATCAATCTATTTAAAATAAATTTTTCAATGAAACAGTAAAAAAAATTTGTCCTGTTTCAAAATTCTTTTTGAAAAGTTTGTTGTTTCGAAACTACCGGTCGGACTACATGAAGTTTTTTGGGTTACTGTAATTTCAAGGTAGTATTTTTTGTGCTGAAAAAATTGAACCTGAGCACTAATGGAACACTGAAAGATTGCGAGACAGTGATATCTCAATTTTTTTTTATTTGAAAAAAAAATACCGTTCCAAGTCAAAAAATTATAGAATTTCAGGCATTTAGAAATTCAATATGAAACGAACGAAGAAAAAAAATTTACATTGCTCAGAATAAAAATTGTGAATTGTTCATGGTTTTTAGGAGGTTCCCAGTGCACAATCATCGGTAAAACTGATGTCGTTTCCAAGTTAGACTCTTTTTGAAGCAGTAAGTTTCCCAATATTTTCCAGATTTTCACCAAATGATTTTTCACTGTTTCAAAAAAACTTTCCAAAAACTGAATGATAAGGAAAAATGTCTCCCCGGGATCATTGTAACTTTCGGAAAAAGAGTCCCCTATTTTTCTCGAAT
>GL381091.1:0-10247 GCA_000143925.2 Caenorhabditis brenneri | reverse complement strand
GACGCGTCGATGCTCGTCACCAAGACGTATGCCACTACGTCAGACATCACAGCTGCTGAAGTGAGCTCTGGTCCCAGGTCTCTAAATTACAGAGTATTTCAGGACTCCGTCAACGTGCCGCCACTCTTCAACAAGAGGGACCTGCTCAACTCCAACAACTCCAGTCTCAAATCCAACCGCAGACCCAGGAGCTCATTCAGGCTCTTCAAGAGACTCAATCCCCAATTGGTCTTCCAACTTCATCGGTTGTCGAGATTTTCGGATGGTCGTCGATCCTGCTCCTCGGAGCCGGAATCGCTTCCATCATTGGTGGATACGTGCTCTCGCCAATCTTCGGAATTTTCATTGGTCGTGCCGGAGCTGCCATTTTGGCCACTCTTGCCCTTCCCGGATTGGCTGCCTATCAGTTGAATGCTGAGGATGGATCCACTGCTGGCACTCGCTTCCAATTGCTCATGCTCGCTTTGGTCCAGGGAGTTCTGATGGGACACTCGATCTCGTACACTTATTTGAGTGGACAACCACTTGGATTCATTACCCCATTGGTGATTGCTTTTGCCTATCCATTGGTCGCCGGACAGGTTGGAACCGCCCATGTTCCGCTGCTTGGTGGAGCTGTCGGAGCCGCTTTCGGAGTTCAACTTGCCGTTGGATTGGTCTCTGGATCACTCTCGTTCTCGTACTTTTTGTTGAGTGCCCTCTACAGTGGAGCCTCTGGAGCACTTCTTCAGATTGCTTTCAAGAACTTGAATGCTCCGAGCAGAGTGAGTGTTCTGAGCAATGGGCTGAAGCTCCAGATCTAAAATGAAATATTCCAGATCCACATGTACCAAATCCTTCTCGTCGCCTCGTTCCTCTTCTCGAAGGCTCTGGTCTATGGACTCTTTGGATCTGCAGAGCCACCAAAGGCTTGAATCCGCATCCATTGAGAACTCTTCTCTCTTCTGTGGTCAAACATACAATGAAAATTCTCAGTTTTGATTTTTTGTTTTTTCAAAAATGCGCGCCCGGCTTGTGCTCTTTCTGGTCCCATGGTGAAAAGGCTGGTCCTTAGCCGGAAGACAAGGTCCCAAAAGAGGAGAGCAGGGTCCCGCTAAATTTTTTCTAAATTTTTTTGACTTTTACTTTTCTATACTTCAGAATCAAACCCCAGCTTCTAGAAATGTTTATTTCTAATTAATCATCAAAACAATCATGTGATATCTCTCCCTAACGCCTAATTATAGGCTCAGAGTATCAGGTGCTCTTTTGACTTTTTCCTCCGGATTATCTCTTGTTTATACTTCCTCCTTTTGGTCCTGAATGGGCGGTCTTTGTGGGTATGAATCAGTGCCATTTCTCCAGTAATAATCACCTTTCATATTCAAACTTGCCAGTTTTTAATCAAAAAACGTATAGCCTCCCTCCTGGCACGACGCGCACGGAAGGAAGGAATTAAATCTCTCCGCTTTTGGCCACTTTTTGCATATTGAACTTTTTGGTTTAAACTTTTTTTCCAGGTATAGCTTCTAGAGGATTCAAAATGGGACTCAAAGTCTTCAGATGGATGAGAAAAGTGAGCTTTTAGGATTTCTATGTGTGTTTGTCTGTTTGTCCAGATGTCTCTTGTAGACTTTTATCCTTGGCACTAATCCGTGTGGTCACTCGACTCTTTTTGACATTTGACGGGATTCTTATTTTTTCCATTAGTCATTTTTTCTTATCTGATATCAGGTAGCTTTGTTGCGGCAGCAAATACTCAATTGCTATGGGGGTGATCAACTGCTATAGCTTATGTCTCAACTGCTATAGTTGGCTCTTCTGCTAGGGATTAACTGCTACAGTCATAGCAATTGAGACATCAAAAATAGCAAAAATAGCAGTTGACTTATAGCAGAAAAGCGAAATATAGCGGTTGAGACAATAGCAGTTACAACGTAGCAGTTGATCACCCCGATAGCAGTTGAGTACCTAGGTGTTGCGGCGACCCCCCCCCCCCCCCGAGCAGCAGAAGGAGTATCTTTACCCTCGTTCTCTTCCAACGTTCCCGTGGCTTACTGGCTAAGGCGGCCGTTTTTGAATTTTGAGACCTGAGTTCGATCCCTCTTGTGGCTAAAGTTTTTTTTTTTCATTTTTTTTTCAATGACTAACACCTCAGGTTAGTCCCTATCATTTCCGTTATCACTCGAATTATTTCCCCGTTAATCAATCTTTGCCTCTTTCTTCTTCTTCTGCTTCATCTTCTTCTTTTACTCCCCCTTCCTTCCCTCCATTCTTCTTCTTCCTTTCTTGATCAGTTTGTCGTTGACAAACCGCCGATCCGCAGTAATTTCTGTCAATTTCGACGCCTTCTTTCTGAATAAGGATGACGGAGGAGGAGGTGATTTCGTTGCGGTTGGGGTCGAAGAATAAAAAGAGGAGGAGTGACATCAGAAAAACGGGTTGTTAGAGTGTCCAAAATTTAAATTCTAATTCTGTGATCGGCATCATTGGAAAGAAGAGGAGAAGCTTCGAATGATAAGGCAGGAGAGTGATGGGTGAACAATGAACAGGAAATAATTGATTGACCTATGATGAAGATCATCATCGCAATCAGAGAAGGGGGTGGGTCGTTGATCGGTTGTGTGAGTGACAGAAAAAAGAAAAAGCCCTTTTTTGGGTTTCTGTGGTTACTGTAGTGACAAAGTGTAAGCTAGAACTGGAACTAGAGAGTTGTAAAGTGGAATGCGCCTTTAAGAAGTAAGCATTTTCTAATCGAACTGAGAATTTTCTAGGAGCACAGGCAATCTGAGAATCTGAGCCCAGAAAAAAATTCAGATTTTTTTAACTGAGCAGGAACGCCGGATCGGTTACTACAAACCAAATTTTGAAACATTTAAAAACCGAGAAGATACCTAAATTTTGTGGTCTGGACTTGTATTTAGATTGACGAATTTTCTTTTTTTCAATTTTTGCAAAATCTGATTTCATGAGTGCTCATGCGCCTTTAAGGTTTCCCCCAATCCCCGAAACTGTATATTCTGTAGTCGCCTACAAAATATCCTCTGTCATAAAATCATTCACTATTGATAACGAATCGTGTAAAAACTGACACAAAGGGTGATCCTGATGTCTTCTTGCAACGAGAAGAGAGGCCTTTAAAACTGATTAATAGCCTCCCTATCAATGGACAAGAAAGGTGAAGAAACGAAACCACCGGAATCAAAAAATGTTAGGTTCAAAAATTGAAAAGAAGAAGAATCGGAAGATCATCGGGTATAGCAGTGTAGGAGTTCAGTGATTTATCAATTTTGGCTAATTTATCAGAACGGTGGTCGGAAATGATTAGTAGGAGGTTTAGAGACCGAAGTTAGGTATCAGGTCTGTAAAGGAAATCCGGTTTGTAAAATTAAAAATCCCAGGAAACCTAACATTTCTCATGAAGTTCAAACTGATTTGTTTTTTTTACTTTGTTTTTTGAATGGAGGTTTATGGGAAACCGAGATGTCAAGTTTGAGATAGTACGCGGATGGTTCTCATTCTAGGCAGGATTGCCAGATCGTGCAGCGGACAATCCAGCCGTGGAGGACTTGAGCTAACCAGAAGCGGTCTTGTAGGGGAACTTGAGATTTCTTACCATTTACCCGCAGCCGGCTTATTCAAAGGCGCTTCTAGCTACGGACTAGAACTAGGCTACCCTGATGTAACTCGACAAGCTGCGATGGTATAAAAAACCATCAACATTTTATATAGGCTTCCATTCCGGCTGAAGCAAGGCTGTCAAAATGGTGGCCACGGCCGAAATCGGGTTTCAGAATTTCGTTATTCCGGTCTTCGAGAGTTACGGAGACCTAGCGGTCGTGGCATAGGCCCTATGCCATATTGACCAAAGTTAAGAAAATTTATAATATGCCGGGCGACCACGGCCTTCTATGGCCTTCCACGGTCTCAGGCCGCGTAAGCCGCGGCCGTCATTTTGACAGCCTTGAGCTGAAGAGAAATTCCAAACCAAAATGTACTGACCGGTACCTTGAGACGCTATGTTTTGCTTCCCAGTGATTCGCTTTCTGAAAATTTTTTGAACGAACTTTCAGACCAATTTTATATGTAGCTCCAAGTATTTAGGCTTAAACGCTTCCCTACCGTAACTCAGTGACTTTCCCTTTGACTCCATTTCCATGTCATCAGAAGCCCTTTTTCGTCTTCTATCCCCCTATGACCTTCCTTTGCCCCATACCTTATCTCTCATTCCTTATCGAATACAGTACAGAAGTACACCTTTCCTTCCCCCTTAATGTGTCTCACGTAACCGAAAAAGGCGAAAAGTGCGTGAGAAGATAGTTTTCGGAAAAGTGCACACCTTCATCTTCTTCTTGTTTCATTCAACGAGGACATGTGACCGTGTTAAACAGTTCTCCGTTGCCCTTTTCCGTAAGCGGACAAGAAGAGATGAAAGGAAGAGTCATGTGAGGTAGAAGAAGATCTCTAGATAAGATAGTCCTTTTGAACCATATCGGCTTTTTTTGTTGCTTCAAAAGGTTTCTTGGGGAAGGCTTGTAATTTGATAAGACTAGAGAAAAGTGAGTGGTTAGAAATGAAAAATGTCAATTAGTAATTGAAATGAAGAGGTGAAAGTGATAAGTTCCTAAGTTTTTTTGTTCGGGAGGAATAGGAGGATTTCGAAGGGAGGATAACCTGGGCGCTGAAAATCGGATTACGTTATACGTTTTGGCTTTGACTTTCGAAATGAAAAAAAACTTTTACGATCTTTTTTTGACCCAAATCTCTTTTTTTGACGCAAAACAGAGGTGAGTTGAACTGTAGTCAGAGTTAAGGGGGCATAAATCTAGTTGAGCCTTAGGATAACTCCTTACGAAATTAAGACTGGGTTCGCAGTCATGTCAAAATATAAACTTCTGTGAATTATACATGTCTGAAAACTGAGAAACACCTCCAGGCCAACCTGGGCTGCGTGGAACCAAAATCCGGGCCTGGATTTTCGATCTCGGATCGCATAGCCGATCACGTTCCTAGTGCAGTCAAAAATGTCCGATTGCTCCGATCTCGGTGAGCTCTACATGTGTTGAAGGTTCAGATTACCGTCAGACCAACCTGTAAAGACGCCGGTTACAGTATCAGGGCTCACAATTCCCGCCCGTGCCTCTGGGCACTCTAGTCGACCACGTACAGCCCTGGATAGTGTGAGGGTGATTGTGAATTTCCAGACGAGAAATTTTTTGCGCTTTAAGATCACTTATATGCTTTCCGGTAGAGTTTTGACAAAAATCCCTAGATTCATATCAATTTTCAGCCCCACTTCTCTCCTCGCTTCAGTTTTCTGCTCATGTTTTTTGAGACCACCCGAATGAGCAAAACACGAAAACGTGTCATTTTCAGAGCTGTTTTTCCCCCTTGGCAGCTTTACTTTACTATTTTGGTTTTTTTTTCTAAAAAATCTGAAAAACAGATCAAAATCGAAAAAATCGGGTACTACGGAAGTGAGCCCCCAAAAACTTATAGAGCCTAGGACTTCTCAACAGCTAGGCATACTGTAGTCTGTTTCCTCGATCATACGCAGAATAAATTCTGTAAATTTTGATTCTCTCTCTCTCTCTCTCTCTCTCTCTCTCTCATTTCGCAAAATTCCGTGATTTTCTGCGAATTCCTCAACTTCTGCCTGCAATCCATCATTTGAGACACACTGACAAGAACTTCCGTTTCCTTGTTCATATATATGAAGGCGAATTCCTCCTTCTCCTTCTCTATTCTTTTTCTGAATATAATAGACATATGTAGTCTTTAGTCTTTTCTTCTGCCGACAAGAGAAGAAGGAGTGTCAACGCAATATGTGAATTATGAATATGTATATGCAAAACATGAAACGGACGATAGAATAATTAAGTGGGATAGTGTGGAATTGGTTATTCTTGGGGTGGGGGTGATTGATAGGGAAGAGGTTCGGGTGGTCTTAGAAAATCGAAGATAACCGGAGAGCTCAAACTGAAAAGATGGTAAACTTTTGAAGTCATTCTAGTTCGGATCCGGACCGGGCTTATCTGTTCATTCTCGGGAGCCCAGTCCGATACGGCTTGTTTTGGCTTTCCAATCCTGTTCGAAATTGCCATGGTCATTTTTCTTGAGCTTTCTGACAGTGGAATGTTTTTTCTCTTGGGACCACTAAACTCTCATGGGACCACTAAACTCCTATGGGACCACTCAATTCCTATGGGACCACTCAACTCCCATGGGACCACTAAACTAGGATAGAGCCAAGCTTTCTACAAAAATTCTATCTGATTTCTAGGTCAATCGTCTCCAAACCACCTCTACCCTTTGATCTTTCGACCTTTCCTGCTAGACTTTCTCCCCTTTAAAGCGACTTTGTTAAAAAAAAACCGATTGTTTGCTTTTCGGTCTACCTCATGGTTTGGTCAGAAAACCCGTGTACATTAGTGTTTGCTCTTTGTGCTGGCTCTTGCTCAATTTGTGAGCTCTTTTGGATCAGACTTTTATGATTTTCTCATTGATTACCGTACTTCTGTCCTTTTCTTCTATCTTCTTTTCCCCGAAAAGTTTCTCGAAAGTTCTTCAGGTTCAAACCTTCTTCTCTCTCTCAATTTAACGACAACCCATCAATCTGTCCTCGTGTCCATCCCATCCCATTTCATTTCTTTCTCTTTTCTTCCACATGTCTGTTTCAAAAGTACACGATGTTCATTTTTTCATCAATGATCTCTTACGGCTTCTCTTATCTTTTCATTTCTTTCTTTCAATCTAGTGTCCAACGTGTGGAGGGTCATTTTCGAAATGTTTCGTAATTGAATGGAGGAGAAACGTGTGTGGGGGTACTTTGGATGGGATGATGGCGTGTTGGTCTATGAGTCACCATCATCGGGGAGGAGGGAGAGGAACTGTAAAAAAAGAAAAGGGCAACGTGGGGTCTAAGCCACTGGGGACCCTAATTTTGAGAAATCTAGTGATGTGAAAATATGAAATTGTGGAGAAAAAAAAATCTCTATCGAAAGGTATGAATTTCATACTCTATCAGAAAATGAGAAGGAAAAAGCTCAAAACTGAAATTTTCAGCGCTAAAAATTCCGTTTTTCTCAGTTTTGACAAAATCGTTCTGATACAACCCTATATGAAAATAATACCATTCGATAGAGAGTTTTTTCCTCTTCAATTTCATATATTTATGTCCTCAGGATTTTCAAATTAAGACCACAGCAAGATCAAAATACGTGCTTGCTCTCAGTCATTTATCTCAGTATTCGTAGAATCAATATTTCTGGAAGGTCCCAAAACAAGGGTTCTGATTCGGTTAGATCTGATCTGGGTAGTCTCAAACAATCAGAGAAAAATTGGAAAGTATCCGGCGCTAGTCCGGACGGACGGCCCAAAAATGTTACACGGTCCAAAAAATTTTGAACATGGCTTGAACATTTTTGGCCCGTTAAAAATTTTTTCGAGCCGTTGAATATTCTTGGGCCCCTGTAAGCTAGCCACTATTGAGTCAGTTAGTATACTACTCTACTTTGCAGCTCATTACTTTTTGGAAAAAAATTGTCGGCGCCTTTAAGGTAACTCAATTTTTTTCCAGTTCCACAAAGTTTTTGAGAGATTCGGATCCTTCGAACCATCTTCCCCCATGACTCACATCATACCTCCCCGATCATACTTTCTATCAGATGTTCATGGAATCCGGAGCATTCTAGACAGTCCTGTGCGTGGTGGTGTGACAGTCTGACAATTTCATTCCGACTAAAAATATCCCCATGCTCACCAGTCACCTGGACAAGCTTATATATTTAAAGCGCTGGATGATGAGCAGAAGCATATCTTTTTTTGATCTTCTCTTCCTTTTTTCCGCATTGACGCCTTTTTGGCGTGCCTTTCCTTTGCTCATATGATTTCGTATAGTTGGTCAAGCTTTCTCCCTTGAATTGAGTCTCGTTAATCAGGATTACATCCGGTGGGACAATTTTAGTTTTTGATTGGAATTTGTGGGATTAGGAAGGATTTGAAATCGGGATTAGGACGGATACATTCTGATCTTGCACTCTCTTTGAGGGTTTCAAGATTTCGGGAGGAAGAAATTTAATGTAAATTCACGGAGAAATCAGGAGAAACCTTAGAGAAGCCTGGCGGAAGTGGCTAAAATCAACTGAGAACTCTAGGCCAATTTCATCAAGTTTGAGACGAGTTTCAGCTGTTTCAAAGACCTTTTTGCAGCCAGTTGAGCTCCCTATGCTATCATTCCCAATTTCTTCCGCATTCCGACTAGATGACGAGCTCAGCTGAACCCAATTGAAGCCAATTATTGTTCCTTCTTCCTCCTTTTTGCTCCATCTCTCCAGAAGCCAATTCCTCCCACATTTTCATTTTTTTCCCGCATAATTCTTGCTAATTTCCAGTTCGTTTTGAGAAATGTCACGTATATACTCTCCAAAAAAGTTCTAGAATTCCAGTTCAGATCAAAGGTTTCTTTAGAGGATGTATTAGTGGTCAGAAGGAGAAGAAGAAAGTGCACGCAGGTGTTAATCTAATCGGATTTCGATTTCTTCTTCTCAGAATTTTTGAGTTTCGAAACTTTTTTTGTTTGGAACTTAAATTCGGATGTAAAATGTTTCAAATTCGAAAAAATACATTTTCAAGGTGCGGCATGAAGCGTAAATCCTGTAATAGAGTACTGCATATTTGAAACAGCATATCTCAGTTGTCTTAAGAGTTATCAAAAAGTGTTGAACTAATAAAATGTTTAAAATTTTTTGATAAACATTTTATTAGTTGATCACTTTTTGATATATTCAAAGGCAACCGAGATATTCTGCTTTGAACATGTGGTAGTACTGAGTGCTTACAGGATTTACGTCCCGATAATTCGTTCCAAACTTTTTTCCCTGAACAAAATAAAAATATTCTAAAAAAGCTTGACTGTTGAATAAGTTTCATCATTTTTTGTAATTTATAACCGTAGGGTCTTACGATTCATGATGCAATTTACACACCTGGGAGGTGATGTAATGTAAATTCACTATCGTAGAGTTTGAATTTCCCAGCGTCCCCTAGCTAGAAATTTTCTTCATTTTGAAGTGCAGCTCCAAAACCAGGAATTTCCAAGAAAAAAACATAAGAATTGCAGCGAAACGCGTCTAGACTATCTGGTCACTTTTATTAATCTAAACAAATGGTGTGGGTGTTCTTTGTGGCTCTGAATTTTGTAGCAGGTCTAGCCAGCACTGAAAGCTACAAATGTACCACCTGGTACCGGCTCTGACTGGATTCTACTCTTTCAAAGTTCCTCGAACAATGATATTTCCTTGTAATAATACCCTCTTATTAATCATCATTCAAAATCTTCACCCTATAATTTCTTCTCATTTCCCTTCTTTTCTCATTTCCGCACCTAATGTTGTACCCTCCGCATTAGTCATCATATTGGTTCCGGCTATGTAGTGGGGGTCTACCTGAGGAAGCTTTTCTTCTGGGGGGTACTGTAGATTTAGGTAAAATGAGCACAGATATTGTGAACTGGATTTTTTTAGTCAAAAAAATATTTGACTGAAATTGAGCTCTCCCAGAGCCAAGCCTATTCAGGTGTTTTTGCAACTAGATTTGAACTTTAAGCCTGGTTCCTTCAATTTTCATTTGGAGCACTGGGGAGCTACAGGGCACGAAACTGGATCAGACGAAAAAAATTCAAAGAACCTTTTTCCCAGAAATTTTTTGAGACGAAAAATATGAAGAAAAAATTTTTTGAAGCGAAACTCGTCACACAGTCCTGGTACAAAAATTTTAATTCCATGCATTATTTGCACCTGAACTCAAGCTCCCATTCACCTTAATTTCACGTCCAGTTTTCAGCTGTTCTACCCGTCTTAGCCTTTTGTTTCACTCAATTCCTACTCAAAAATTCCAATGAGCTTTGAGCTCTTTCCACAACAAATTGCTTTCTATTTTTAGCTGGAGTAACTAGTTTATTCCATGGAATTTCAAAGGTTTCAGAGACCAGAAAAAATGGTTTCTTGAAGACAAAAAGGTTTCTAGGTCAACCATGAGAGATGCAGTGATTCCCGAGTGTCTAGCCGTCTGCGTCTCCGTTCCAAAATTTTTTTTTCTAGAACCTTCTAAACCGTAAAAACCTGTAGACAATTAAAAGTGAAATCTAAATCGGAGATCACCTAGGACAGAGATCATTATGTAGATTTACGGGAACTCTATGATTTTTGAGTTGTTTTTCCCCTGGTGTTCCTTGTTTACCAACCCCCCCCCCTTCCTCATCAAATAGT
>GL381088.1:0-14283 GCA_000143925.2 Caenorhabditis brenneri | reverse complement strand
ACGTTTGCCACTCATCATTCCTTCGATGCCCATGCCAGCTGTTCTCCGATGTGTACAGTACACTGGTTTTGTTTTAACCGAAGTGTCAAGTTCCTACTTACTTTTATTGATTTTGACAAAAGCATCTAGAAAAATTGGATCTTATAAATATCTGATGGTAGTGTTCACTTTGTTTGCTATGATGAATGGGATGGTGGATATTTTGGCTCAGCCGGTGAGCACAGATGAGGCTGGCTCTCAATAAACTCAAGTTTCCAGGTTCTCCATCTGGAAGGCACTGCTATGGTTTTCCTTGTGGATAGCTTTCTGCTATATCATAAAGATTTAGGGTTCCACATAGCTGGTTAGACAGTTTTTCAAAATAAAACTCCAGGAAAAATGATTTCAGCACTATACTGCACGGGATACGGAGTCTGTACCGCCCTTCTCTCTACCAATTTTTTCTATAGATACCTTGCTGTTGTTAGGTAACAATTAGAAGAAAAACCTTCGTATCGATAAGTTTCCAGACCTTATTCCCTCCGTCATTTCACCGGGTGCAAGCTATTTTTCATTTTTGTACCTGCTCTGGTTTACGGTACAATTTGGTTCGTCACAGTTGAAATTTGCAATGCACCAACAAACTTTTCAAAGGAGTATATGAAGTAAGATAGAGTGATTTAATGTTAAAACTTTAAGAAAAATTTCAGAGAAAGTGTAAAATTGCTATACAACGAGGATATTTATGACGTTGCTCAGTTGTCACTGGCCTATTCCGTAAGTATAGTTTAGGCATCATCTAGCTGAATCTTAGATTACAGTACTACGACAAAAACCATCAATTGATTATCCAATGGAATCAATGTTTCTCAATTTTCATCTTGTTTCTACTCATGGGTCTTGCCGTCTCCACAATAATAATTTTCGGATTTAAAACCTATAAATTCGTGAAGAATCACAGTGCCATGAGCAACACCACTAGAGACCTTCATCGTCAACTATTCCATACCCTTATTCTCCAGTCTTTGGTTCCATTTCTCATTCTATTCCTTCCGGTTACTGTCGTTTTCTCCTTGTTATTTTTTGATGTTTCCATTGGGGTATCTATCCAATGTCAGCAGTGTTGGAATATGTTTCTATCCGGCTGTGGACACTATGATAGCATTGTTTATGATAAGGGATTTTAGGAATGCTGTGTTTTGTGAGTTGATAGTAGGGACGATTTGGAAAAGAGCCTATCTTTTTCAGGTAGAAGACGTAGAGCTACTGTAAGGGTCAAAGCAAATTTCGACAGTGTCACAGGATATACACTTGGAGGAATTGTTCATTGATCTTTTTTTGGCTTTGAGATGTAATTTGAAAAATTAATGAAGCTTCATACCTCCTGTGTTTGAAACTTTTGGAAAAAAAAACCTTTTTTTCTTCTTATCCAGTCAAATTTCAATTTTTCATTTCTATGTAAAACACTACAACATGACTCCATTCTGCTCCTTGATATTTGCTCCTCATGGTACACTGCCCTTTCTCTAATTTTCTACATTTTATCATCATTTTTCTGAAACTACTATTTCTGAAACTGATCAGTCGTTCTACGCTCCACTGATTTTCTCATGTGTTCTACACGAGTCATCATAGACAAGTCCATCACATTCTCACGGTTCATATCCTTCTACATTCAACTTTCTTTTTTTTTCTGAGTGAGACAGAAAGTGAACAGAAAAACGGATTCATAGAGCTCAAAGTTTTTGTCATCTTCCTTTAAAAAATAAGCGAAATGACAATCGACACTGTATTCACTGTTTACTACGCTTTCTATTTCATATTCTCAATGAGCGCTCAATTATTTGTGTTCTATTTGATTGTGTTTCACAGTCCATCAAATCTGCAAGATATGAAGAAATTGATGATGGCTACTTCGCTGTCTCAGATTATAATGTGCTCATCGGCTTTTTTGACCCAAGTTCGGTAAGTTTTGGAGATGTTACCTGGATATGTGTGTTCAGGGTAGCATATCTCAGTTGGTTTTGAAAATTTGAACTTGTGGTCTACTGAAGTAATGTTCATCTAGAGATTTCAAACTTTTCATCAGTTGAACACTTTTTTATATCTCTAAAGACAACCGAGATATGCTGCTCAAAACTTGCAGTACTGGAAAATCCTCTATAGCAAGTTTCACGCTACTTTTCCTAGTTAGGCCTTATTTCAGAGCATGATTTATAGTGAATTCATTCGGATTGCAAAAAACGAATATGGACATCAGAATTCATGTATATTTCAGAATAGTCCCAATTGAAGCATCCATCGCTCTGCTATCCTTCGGACCATGCTCATTGCTTGGTCCGCAAACTTGTATGGCAACGTATAATATGCTAAATGTGAGTGTTTTTCTTTCGATAAAACCTAATTTTTTTTTGTCTTTATTTCCAATGCACCGCCCGAAACCCCAAATAATGTATCCTTTCCTATTCCAGACATCAGGTTGCCTCGTGGTCGCCTCTCTGCTGCACATGATGTATTATCGAAGACGTTTGATGTCCGCTGTCAAAAGGTTTTCAACACGAAAGTTCTTGTTCAACTGTGTGATTGTCTACTTTTTGAGCTTGGTTGTACTGGTAAGGGAAAATATAAGGGCTAAAAAAGTTCTTAGCTCTTGAAACGGAAAATTTAGTGATGCAATCAAACTCGCGAGAACTGAATGTATCATTTGCAGGTCTTCTCTTTCCTCGGTCCCACTAACTTTGGTTTCATCAAAGCTTTAGTAACATCCTATTACCCAAGTATTGATCTTCAAAACTACACACTATCCGGATTCTCAAACGTAAAACATTTCTTCTGCTCAACTGCCACTGGAATTATTGCTGCACATGCGTATATTCCACCTTTCGTAGCGCTCATCTGGAGGAAGTCAGTTTGAAAACCTTTTGTTTATCTGTCTCTTTTTGTTTTCAGCAAAATTGTCCGTGAGATCAACAGTCAACGAACAGCTCTTTCCTCCCGAACCCAGCTCCATACTAGAAGCTTTGTTCAATGTTTGACGTGGCAAACCTGTCTTCCTTTGTTCTTCTATGTCACTCCATACACTTTTTACTTGGTCCAGCAACTATTCGGATATGGTTTCGTAATAACCGAGTATCTCATTTTCCCATTGAACACCTTCTCCGCCGTTCTTGATCCCATTTGTATGTTGTACTTCATCAAGCCGTATCAACGAAAAGCAAAGCTGATCGTTTCGAACTTGATGGGACTGAATAATTTTCAAAACTCGACGATTATAGCTACAGTGAATAGTCAGACTTCTCAGATGTGAATAAAGTTATATTTTGAAAAATGAAATCAAAGAAGCAATAATTTGATTACTAATAAAGCGATTAGGGTTAATAAAAACGATAACAAAAATCGAGATTAGGAATTATCACTTGACGGTTTTTAGTGTCAATTGCTGGAAAACCGTCAATTTAACTGTAAAAGCAGAGAGAGGAGCAGCGGGATTGGGTGAAAATACAAGTAGGCAATGACACAACTAACGAAACGTCTAAGAAAAAGCGAACCCGTTGTATAAAAAAAACTAGATGAACGATATAATGCTACAATCGAAGATTACGAAAAAAAAAGAGTATTCAGTGTTCAAGCGGGATTTCCGCCGACTTTTAGTAGCGCCTGCAGGAAATCTGGCTCCTTTTCCACGGCGATTTTCGGTCGTTTGGCTTTTTTGGCGGAAGATTTTGACTGAAGAAGTAGCGGAGGTTGTTGAGGAGTGGAGAGAAGGTTGCATTTGAGTTGAGGAGCTACTGAAACTGTGAAAGGATTATGAAATTTGAATTTGATGATTGTTTTGTCAAAACCGAGTTTTGGAAAACTGCCATGAATGAGAAAAAGTGGAATAGAAACAGAATGAATGAAAACGTGGAGGACAACATAACATGTACATGATTGGCCACGTTTCTTGGTATTAGTTCACGCTTTGTTGAGTATTTCTTCGAAAAGTGTTCATTTGTCACGGTTTTTTTCGAATACATTTTTTTCGTGGCAGTTCTCATTCATATATTTTTCATTTGCTGTTTCGCCGTTTTCTCTAGATCATTCACAAACCTTTTCGAGGCATTGACCGAGGCGATGGAGGCATCGGGACTCTCGGCGATATTGAAGAGGTGGGCGATAGTGTATTGCTGTCTTCGGCTGCTCGTTTCAGCGATCTGAAAATGATACATTTGAAATGAACACAGCAAATTTTTGGGAAAGATGTTATGGAAACTTTTTTCTAGCCCCTGAGTCTCAAAATTCTGTTGCGTTTTTCAAAGCTTCGCATCGAAAAAAAGAGAAAGTAGTGAGACGAAATTAGATAGACGAAACTGTTTTTTTTAGCAGTTTGGTTGGAGTGTTTTGAAAAATATAGGGCTGGGAAATGGGGACTTCCTTCATCATCTCAATGTCTGAAACTCAAACTCCTAATTTATGGAACCAAAACCCGGGATTTTATCGCAAAATCATTTTTATTATCTTCTAGTTGTATGTCGCCAAGCTACTAACTTTCTCTCTTCTTTTTTCTTCAAAACTGCCGCTCTCCGACTAGAATCAACGATTTCCGACTCCAAACCAATCGGCTTCTTGTTGACACTTCCGCAGTTTTTGCATGTTTCCGATGGTTTTTGTTCAACTTTTCTGGAAACTTATAATTGTTTAGCATCGCTACTTTCTTTTTCACTGCTTACTTCAGGGATTCGATAGGTGGTGGTGGTGGCATTAGGCATGTCTCGCAACTACTGTACTTTTCGTTGCTTTTTGTCTGAAATTTCAATAATTTTCTATTATTTTTGTACTTTCTAAGCTTTTTTACCGCTTCCCAAGCCATTTTCTCATAGTGGGCAGTCAAACTAGCCGGTAGTCCTCTGTGTTTTCCATTTTCTGCGAGTTTGTGTAGAAATTTTGCGGTTTGTTCGTCTTTCGGCTCTTCTACAACTGTTTCGTCGTTGTCTTTGGGCATTTTTACCTGTGAATTGGTAAGAATGAATTTTCCTGAGTGGTTTAACAAAAAAACAAGAAGAATTAGTTCTGAAATTCAGAAATTTGTTGAAAAAAAGTGCAAAAAAACGGTTTAAACGACACTCCGGAATTACGCATGAAGGCCGTTTAGCAGGCCATTTCGCACTTTTTTCAGAGAAAAAATACACGATTTTCTGTTGGTTTTCAATCGTTTTGCACTCAAAAATGTTTTTGAAAAAGGCTCAATTAAAGTTCATCAGATTAGCAGTATCACTTTGAACAGAAGCCCTGCAGAAAAATTTGGGAAAAACGTTAAAATTGAATATTCGGAAAAGTTAGGAAAAAACTCGGAATTTCAATAAGAGCTGTTACATCTTGAAATGGTTCGTAATCATTGAGTTTGCAACAGGGAGTCTTGATGAAGATAAAACAAAAAAGTTTTTAGTTTTCACAATTCTCCAAACCGGATCATTTGACAACTGACCGGTTAGTTCTCAAACATAACACCGTTTTCACTTTTTTCAAGTTTTCCGAAACTGAAAACTGGCAAGAACTTATGACAAAATGAGAGAATAGCAGAAAAAACTGATAAGGTTAATAATTCCGACCGAGCACAAAAAACTAGATTTATATCGTATTTTTCAACCTAACCTCGTTTGAAATTCGAAAAAAATTCATTGCAACCAAAAACAAAAAAAAACGCGGGAGAAGAGGTTTTAGTCTATTTACTCAAAGTCTAGAACTCTACAAGAATTATTCAGTGCTTCTCGTCAATTCTTTCGAAGGAACGCTTTCTGAATTGCGAAATTGCATGCAATTGCACTTTATGTGAATTTTCCAACCGAATCTCTCGAATCTATTGATTCTCGGAAAGTCACATGAGTGTTCATACTTTCGAACTACGTGACAAAACGGAAGAGAGAGAAAAAGAAGACAACACAAAACCGACGCATCTATCAAGTCGGAGTGCAAAAAAAAACATTCAGAAAACCAAAAATTCATATAAAATGCGTGGACGCCACAACCTGCACATCTAACAAAAATGAATTTCGTCTAGACAAATGAAGCAATTTTATGGAATAGATCAAATGATCCTTTTGATGAGCTACGCAGTATTATTAACCACTCCTCCTTGGTTCGGTTGAGATGATTTCCTCCGCTGCCACAGAGTAATTGTATTATGACGTACTCCGCCTAAAAATAGAAATGAGAAAAGGAGATTTGAAGAAAGAGAAAATTAGCTCACTCTCCGAATCCTCAATTCGTCTTTTTCGACATTCGAGCATTTGTTTTACTGCTCGGCGATAGGGAACAATAAAATAAATTTGAAGAATGGGGTCGAATAAAGCGGGAAGAGTGATCATGAAGCATAGGGTGTACTGGGAAATCAGGATTTGGGTTCCTAAAAATCAACTTTCAATGAAAGAATAAACAAAAAGCAACGTACCTGAATACTTGTTGTAAACATAGAAGAATCCCACTGGAACATAACAAAATAACGGGATCATTATTTGAAGCCCGAGACCCTGAAAACTTATGAAGGTTATTGAATTCAAAATTTCCCAGCTTACATGAATCAGCGCCCTAAACTGAGAAACACTAGTAACCGATAACGAATTTATATTCTTGTCCAAAATCTTCAAAGTCTCCCTTCTCCAATAATATCCGAACATTGGTGCCAAGGTGGCTAGCACCACCAAAGTGACGGTGACAAGTGTCATACAGATATTGTGGGAATGAGCGAAACCTCCGAATTTCAGATAAGGACTGAAATCGTAGTCAGGGTGTTTGGATAATGTTTCAGAGTAGACAAAGTCCAGGTCGATGGGTGGGATGTATGAGAGGACCTGGAAGTGAAATTAGGGAACATTGGTCATCTAGAAAATTCAAACTTACAATTATAATAGCAGGAAATAAGTACCATAGACCAAAAATGAAAACCCAGAATTGCAAGTTCTCATGATGCTTTATTGTGATCATTCTATAGTACAATGTGTGAATGTTCAGAACTCCACCGACAGTTGCTAACGCCTAGAATCCAATATATTTAGGTACAGAAGTACTGTAAAGTCTTACCAGAATAAAAATATACCCATGAAAACACCAAGCAGGTCCCAGAAATTTGCAAGGCCCTTGACACATTATAGCCATTGATTGGATGTTATGAACGTTCCTAAAACGGGGGAGCTTATCTTATATTTTTCCGGAATATACCTGAATTGCAAGAAGAAAGTCAACAGTGCTAAACAAAAGTTAACAAAATTCGATGGGTACAAAAAGTATCGCATTGTCCGGAGCACTTTGGTAGTTTTACGGTTGATGAGGTAGAATAGAAGGCAGTGGAGAACCATGCATGATCCAAAAAAGATGGGGTAGTAGATGGCAGCGATTGTGTCCAGGATGATTGCAAGATCGGTCATTTTTTGAAAAATCTGGAATTTGGAGAATGGAATGGAGAAAATGAAAATGGAAAGGAACAAAAAAGGAAAGTAGTTAGAAAAATGAAACCAGGAGAGTCAAATCGTGTAGCTTTGAGAGAATACTAACTACCTTCATTTGAGAGCTGAATTATGGTTGGCTCATTCTAAATCAGTCCCTACTATCCATTTTCATCATCAGTAATAAACCAAACTGCTCGATAAACTTTTTTGTGACACATCATCTTTCCAAAAGTTCATATCACATCTCAAAAACTATGAACCTTAACAATAAATTCAAACAACCATCACAAAATATCAAAAACGCCTCGAAACAAAAAACAGTGTTATTCCGCCTCGTTTCGTAGACTAGAGAGGAGTGATGAGGTGTTCGTAGTCATTATAAAATTTCAGAGATTTTCAGAAAATTTTTTTGCAGTCCCCGTCAGAAATAATGATGAAAACAAAAGACACTGTAATGATGAAAACAAGTTTTGGAACTAAAAATTCTGATGTGACATCGAAGGAGTTTTGACGTATTGAAAAGTTTTGAGAGAGAAAAAAAATCCGAGATATTTCTGGGTTTCTCATTTTTGATATCCCCAAAAATAATTAAATTTCGTCGCAGCCAATCATTCAATTATAGCAACATTTCCAAAATTTCTGACGGAGGGAGGTTCTACTTCATTTTTTGAACTTAGACTACGCTTTTGAATGGTGCTCCCTCCGCGGCTCAATCTCTCATCTGTGAACTCTGAAGAGCTTGAAACTTTTGAAGGTGGTGAAAGGAGCAGCTGGAAAATTCCTAGAACCAATTTGTGGGGAAAACGTCTGATCTTCAGACGCTGAAGGTGAAAAAAGTTTGAGATGAGGGAATCAAAAATCTAAATAAATTTGAGTCATAAACAAAGTGTTGAAAACAAAAAAAAAAGAGTACGGTAGGTCGAAATCGCAGGTGGTCTAGATTCTAGGAAAGTTTGGAGTTCGGAAAATGAAAGATATAAGGTTGAGCATTAAAAATATTCCAACGATTCAGATAATGCTAAAACATTTTGGCGCTATGCCGCTGTAACTTCCGAGCAACGGAATAAAGAAATCCAAAAACCCGATTTCGGTCGCGGCCGCCATTTTGACTCCTTTGAGATCATCAGTTCTGAAACGATTTCCATAACTTTTTTGTTTCAAATTCATGTTCAATTATATTTCCCTCCGCTATAATTGCATCTTTCTGTTTGTTTGGATGTTTGACCATATCCACCTCTTTTTCCGGAACTAGACACAAAATTTCTGATTTCTTGATTTCCTCTTTTGTGATCGTTGAGTTAAGTTTTCGAGAACACAACCTTTTATGAATGAAACACTTTTTTTTAATTTTTGAATTCCCGAGCTATTTATTTTAAAAAATTATGATTTCTGACTGTATTGATTTATCGATACCGCCAAAAAAGCTCTTAACAAACAAAAAAAAATTCATTTACAAGTCGAAAGTCGGAATATTATAAACTACCAATTCTATTCCTCAGTGCCGCATCAGAAACCTTTTTCTTCGACTCCAATCCGAAGAATTTCCAGAGATGATGAAGAAATGAGATAGAGTCTTCCTCTGAAAACACAAATCATCATTTTTAGAATACCAAAAAAATTCAGACTCCCCACCTCTTGGCCTAGTAATCGGTGTCAATGGAGTGCAGGTCAGGAACTTCAGAATCGTTGTTCGATAAGGCATAATGAAGTAACACTGAAGCAGTGGATCAAAAATACAAGGTAGTGTACCCAAAAAAGCCAGGGTGTACTGGGAAATAAGGATTTGAGTTCCTGAATATTTATTCCAACAATATACAATAGTAACGGGCACATAGCAGCAAAGTGGAAGGAGGACTTGGAGGCTTAGACCCTGAAAGTTTCGGACTTTAGACCCCACAAAACCCAGTCAACCATACAAAAAAGTTCGTCATTTTTCGTGACTTTTTGTAATTTTCATATTGAGTTTTCTAGTTTTCAAAGAATCATTTTTCGTCATTTGCAAAAAAAACTCGAACTCATAGTTTCTATCCCTATCAGCCCACTCACCTTTATCAATGTCTCAAACATAATCCTACTCGGATTCGAAGTCATCGAAGAGAAATTAGATCTCAAGATTTTCATGGCCACATATTTCCAATAACTCCCAATAATTGGTACATAAAAAGTGGTTGCTGCGAGAGCAAAAGTGTTGAAAGTCATACAAAAATGATGGGAATTTTCGAATCCTCCAAAGTTTTTGTAGATTGAAAAATGATAATCTGGGTGGACGAGTTGGGTTTCCATGAAGACTTCGGCATGGTTTTGAGGAGGAACGTAGGAAAGGACCTGGAAAACTCTACTGTGAGAGTTTCTAAGAAACAACCAACCAAAGTTGTCAGAGGAATCAAGTAGTGCCAGGAAAATCTCAACGTTTCTTTGTCAGCTTGATGAGAGTCCAGGTACTTCAGACACATGGTACGGTAGCATAAAGTGTGTAAATTGATCAGCCCGGTTACAGTAACCATCGTCTGAATATTTGTTCGATGGAGCGCATTTACGAAAATCTTACTTACCAACAGAAAAACATAACAATGAAAACAGAAAGATGGTCCTATCAACTTGCAGAATCCATCACAAAGTAGTGCCATCGAGTGCTGATTGTTAACATTTCTAAAATTTAATGGCCTAGTTTTCCAGCTTCGGTTTCCTAGTCCCTCACCTAACTTGTGTGGAAAATGCAAGTGTGGCCAGGATAAAGTTCGCTGTGGTAGCTGGGTACAGAAAATATCTCAACGTAGTTAATATTCTACTTGTCCTATGATAAATCAAAATGTACATAGTGACATGTAAACAAAGACAGATAAAATAAAAAGTAGGCCAGTAACAACGAAAGAAGAACTGTAGAGGCTCCATGTTCAAAATCTAATAAAACGAAAATAGCTAAACTTCTAAAAACATTTGATTCGTCGATGCATAATTATGGGCTATGAAGATTTCTGAGAACATGTAGGCGGAGTCTAGTGTGTAGTCATCACAAGTCAGAAATCAGGGGGAAAAGAGCCCAAAAGTACAATTTGTTTATATGGAAACAAATTGTTGCAGGAATGAATGATCACCGGTGCTTAGACGTCATGTAATTGGATTTTTTGATTGGAAAAGTCGGGGTCGAATAACTAGAATTAAGAAAAAGTACACGAATTGAACAAAATCGTTGGAGCACCATATCAAATTTAATGAAAGATTTTTTCAAAAAAAAAAGAAAAAAAAAAACAATCTGACCGGTTTTTTTTTCGTGAAATATCCCAAATTCAAAAATGCATCTCCGTGACCTTCTTGTACTTCTTGCAAAACCGAGTATTTCGGTATTCAATCCGGTTGCAAATCTCCCAACAGAATGAGAAAAATCAACTTGGTTACTGTGGTTTCTATGATCGTGCTCGGCGGTAAGTTCTCAACATCATTTGGCAATTCACATGAAAGGTTTTCAGCCTTGCTCACCGATGGATCCGACGTCGATGAGATTAATGAAAAGCGGAGAGCGTTTGCGGTGGAGCACAAAATCGCGAATATGTACAAGTTGGAGCGTGACCAAAACTTGCAAGCACTGCTGGACAAACAGAAAGTGGAAGAAATTTGTGATACATTGTATGAGAAATGGTACCAGTATCGGCATGAGTTCGAAACAACAAATTCTACGAGATGGTTCATGGTTCCGAGCGACGAAGATACAGAAAAATACGAAAACCAGGTGTTCACTTATCTTTTCCGTGAGAAGACGCACCGGAAAAAAAGAGGAGGCGCGCTTCTGATGAGCCAAAAAACTAATTTTACTATGGAAATTTTGAACAAAGAAGGAGCTCGTGCAGCTGAATACATGATGCCAACTCAACGAAAAGTGGTGTGTAGGAATGTTCAATGTACACTGATGCCGAAACATTTGAAAAAACTTCAAAATTCCCTGTACATAAGTCTTATAGAAGAGTATGTACAGAAATCTTATAAAAAAGCTTGCTTGATTGGTCCAAAGTTAGTTTTTTTGGCTTTGAGACTTCTGTAAATTACAGTTTTGCAGCGGGAACTTCCAAGACCTTTTCCACAAAATTTCACCCGGAACAGCTGGATCAAACTGTGAATCTTATGGTGCCAAAAACGAGAATGGTCTCTGTGTTCCGATTCCACCAACAACGACAACGACAAGCAGACCAACCGAACCTACTACAACAGCTCCTGTCGACAGCTCGTCAACTCCTCTTCACGGTCTCGTGGCTCAATTGATTGCGATGGTAGTTATGATGATGACGGTACTGTAGAAGAGAAGAATAATAATTGGTAATAATTACTTGGTTTTATGTAATTAAGGATGAGATAATACAAGGTTTATCAGATATAATAAATAGTTTTTTGAAGTTTAGTTAACATGAGAAAATGTGTACACGATTTCCTGGCAATAATGCTGTCCAGGGCGGTGAGAGACGTCGGGAAAGTGGTCCTGGAAAATGGTCACTAGTTTTTGATTCTTCTGATCAATAGACTTACAAAGTTCGGAGCTGCTGAATGGAATTGTGGCTCAATAGCCAGTGCCTTGTTTGCCTTGTAGTGCTCACCATGCTTCCCTATACAATCCAAAAATTTGGATGCATACAGATGAATAACTGGATAGGAAGTGATAATAGACAACTCGATTCCAGACTTCTGGCTCCAAAATCTCAGATATGATGTTGGAGTGACTGGTGGATCCTTCTTCGCAATCACCAAATCATTATCCAAGTCCAGTAGTTCCTCTCCAGGCAATCCAGATTCTCTCAATGGTTTTCCATTTCTGAAATCGAATCTGGTCCTGTTAACTGGTCGAATAAATCCAGTCGGGCAGAATGTGTGATCTACTTCCACGTATTCATCAGAATCCATTTCAAGATAGTGATCCGAGATGGTTTCAGAGCCGTCTAGATTCCAGTAGGCGTGGTTGGTAAGGGCAAGGAGACCAGCGTTTTCACACGTGGCATGATGTTCGATGATCAGTTGGTTACGGTCGTTTACAGTGTAGGTGACCTGAAAGTCGATGATGATTTTTTAATACTCGGATATTTTTTAAAAATTCATTTTGAATCAAAATTCCATTTTGAATTCCCAGATTTTAAATTTTCCCAACATTTGTTATAGAGCGCATTTGCATCTTTAAAAATACTTACATCAATTTTCGCATCTCCTGGCAATCCATCCTCCTGTTCATTAGCTTTCACACTGAATGACACCGATCGTGGATCATGTCGAACTACTTCCCATTTCCTCTGTCCAAGTCCATTTGGTCCTCCATGCAAATAATGTGGTCCGTTATTCGGTGTCATACTGTACTCTTTCCCATCAAATGTCAATTTCGAATCTTTGACTCTGTTGGCAACTCGACCCACTGTTTTTCCAATTGAGGCAGTGTCGTTTTCAAATTCTGAGAAAAAAAAAATATGGGATTGTTAAGTTAAGACGCTTACCATCAATAGTGTCAAATCCCAACACAAGATCTTGATTTACGCCATTTTTATCCGGAAACGCTACTTTTGCCAGGGTGGCACCAAACGGTAAAAGTGTGACAGAGAGGCCTTGTTTGTTGGAAATTTCTATGAAGCCTGAGGCCATTTTTCTGGAAATTCAGAGAAAAATTAAGAGAATTCGGGTAAGAAAAAAAAGGAAAAATTGAAGAAAAAAAAAACGAAAAAGAATATAATTCTACCTAACTTTTTTGAATTAAACCATCCTGTACAACCCGTTTACGATCAAAATGTTTACCTCTGAAACACCCATTTTAACACCGTTTTTCCTATCTAAACCGATCGAAAATCGCATGTGAATCTCCTTTTATTTGCCCATTAAGAGGATTAAATTTGCCAACATTTTGACTCAAACTACACGTTTAGAGAAAAGAAACAATGTCAAGAACGTGTCAAGAAAAATGTGTGATGGGAAGGGTGCAATTGATAAAAATATAGTTTAGGTTAGCAATGAGACGAACAAGAAAAAGAAGAATATAGAGAAATTTGAAGGAGACGCAGGAGGAAAAAGAAGAAAAGATCGGGGTTGTTTCTGTTTACAATGAGTATAGGAGAAGAACACAAGATAGATGGCAGGAGGAGGCAGACGGACCCTTTGGGTTCCCCATTGATTGGTTTGGACGGAGGGGATCAGGGGGAGGTGATCGTGACTTTTTGAAACTTTTTTTCAGAGCCTAAAGCAAAATTTCGACGTTCAAATATTCCTGAATTTTGTGTTTACTTCCAGAAAATCTACTCCAGTCTTGAGGAACAAAGAACCGAATAACAAATTTTATTTTCCTCCAAAATCTCAAACACCATCTTCCACTTTTATCCTTTTTACACTGCAAGTTTATATCGGGGTATACTGTAGTTTGATCGTTTCATGGAAAATCTTTTCAATTTTATCACTTTTCTTCTGAAGGACATGTGGAATGCAAGAGGAAATGGTCTAGAATTAGGTGATCTTTGATGAGGGACAGAAGAACAGAGAAAAATAATTTATTACTTTCAAATAAATTTCAGACTTTACAAACATTTTCAGACTTTATCCACTACAAATATTCAAGTTTTCTCAGCACTTTTCAGCTGAGAATCCAGTCGAATCCTTTCGTTTCGTGTAATCTGCTGCCTGTTGAGTGGTCAACCATGGGAATGGAGCGTTGGTGACGATCATTATGATGGTGATGATAATGAAGAGGCGTGACCACTGAAACAAAAAGTAAACAACAATGATGGGAATGTGAGTAGACGAAGGGCAAAAGGAATTCTTTTGAGGCTACCCGGGATCAGAACTGAACAAACCAGAACCCAGATTTTGGAGCCTTGCGGAAACCGTGTTTGCAAAATGATATGTGATATGTGAAGCGTGACAATAAACT
>GL381086.1:2106-13981 GCA_000143925.2 Caenorhabditis brenneri | reverse complement strand
CAGTCACCCCCAACCTCTTACCAAATCCTCCAGCCACCATCATCAATTGACCGGGCACATTGACCAACAACACCTTGGCCGGTGGCACACACGTCTTCTCATTCACACTGCCCCTCGCATCCTCACTTTTTCTCGCCTTTTTCTGTAAAAAATTTCAATTTTTTTTTGATTTGGGGGCGGGGCCTTCTAGGGCCCGGGGCTCACAGACCAATCGATGCTCAATTTCGGCCAACTCGTCAATAATCACATCTTTGCTCGATGGTTTTATGGAAACCCTAGAAAGTTAATGGAGGTGAAGACTTTTAAAAATTTATATGTAAAGAAGGGGGAAACCTTTCAAACGCCAGATGCTCACAATTCGCGTCCTGATCTGAGCAACACGACCACGGGAGGGTGAAGAGACGTCTGCAGGAAAAAAATAATTTTGGTTTCATGGGATTTTATGTTTTTTTCGGGACTAGTGGAAAAATTCCCGGAATTCAAAAAAAATATTTTCCAGGAACTTTTTTCGGGACATGATAAAAACTGGGGGTCTGAGGTTTGTGGGTAGCTAGGCTCCGCCCCTTTTTCGCCCAAATTTTTTGTTTTGAGGCTAAAAATGGAGGTCCAAGGTTTGGGGGTAGCTAGGTTCCGCCCCCTTTTTTCCCCAAATTTTTTTTTGATTCTGAAAATCTGAGGTCTAAAATTATGGGGGTGACTAGGCTCCGCCCATTTTCCCTATTTTTTTGTTTTGAGGCTGAAAATCTGAGGTCTTAGGTTTGGGGGACCCTAGGCTCCGCCCATTTTTTCCCCAAAAATCCCCATAACCCCATAGCCGAAGACCTCCGATTTTTCAAAAAATTAGGGAAAAAAAGGGCGGAGCCTAGGGACCCCCATAACCTTAGACCCCAGTTTTTAGCCTCAAAACAGAAAATTGGGAAAAAAAATGGGCGGAGGCTATGTTCCATCCTTAACCTGAGACCCCAGTTTTTCGCCTCAAAAAAAGTTAGGAAAAAATGGGCGGAGCCTATTTACCCTCCCTAACCTTAGACCCTAGTTTTTAGCCTTCAAAAAAGTCGGGAAAAAAATGGGCGGAGCCTAGGGACCCCCAAACCTTAGACCCCAGTTTTTAGCCTTAAAAAAAACTGGGGAAAAGGGGGCGGAGCCTAGAGACCCCCAAACTTTAGAGCCCAGTTTTTAGCCTTCAAAAAAAATTGGGAAAAAATGGGCGGAGCCTATTCACCCTCAAACCTTAGACCTCCGTGCTTAGCCTCAAAACAGAAAATTGGGAAAAAAACTCAAAAAACAATTTTCTCGGACTTTTTTTCGCAACTGAATCGGATGAAAATCCCGGAAAAACTAACGACCAAAGATAAAAATTTTTGCTGCGGTCCTTCCAGGAAACTCACCTAGCCTCCACAATATAATCCTCATCTAGCATCGTATAATAGTACCATGACGCCCATGGACTCGTCGGAGCAATCGAAGTCTGATTCCATGGTGTACCATGGATAAGGGGGACACCACAGCATTGGGTGGTTTGTTGGAATTTGTGGAGGGTCTGGAATAGAGGGGTGTTTAGCAGCCGACGTTTCACGGGGCGATGGCGGCTAGGGGGAGGGGGATGGCCCAGAAGAAGTTTGGCGCAGTATATC
Organism: Caenorhabditis brenneri; assembly: GCA_000143925.2. Lineage (NCBI taxonomy): Eukaryota > Metazoa > Nematoda > Chromadorea > Rhabditida > Rhabditidae > Caenorhabditis > Caenorhabditis brenneri. The sequence goes on along the minus strand of GL381086.1, from coordinate 12,347 downwards.
TCAGTTGTGGGCGGAGCTAGAAAAAAGTTGTCAAATGATAAATTGTGTAAAATTAAAATTGAAGCAAGTTTGTAGTTAACAACTTTTTTCTATCTCCACTCACAACTGAGATATTCTATGCCGAACTCAACATGGTGCATCGGGCCACCTCTGTACCCAAGTGCCAAGTTTGACACGCTATATCTCAAAAGTGGGAGGAGCTAGAAAAAAGTTGTCTATTGCAAACTTGCTCCAAATTTAATTTCAAAAAAGTTTGCAGTTGACAACTTTTTTTTAGCTCCGCCCACTTTTGAGATATAGACAGTTCTGTTTAATTCCTATCGAAAAATACCTTAATCGCCTTGGGTCCGGGGTTCTCCAACACTTTCAGAAACTCTTTTTGAAAACTCTCCTGACTCGAATCCCCGATAGCCTTGTACACCGTAAACGTCAATCCCAACACAATCAGAAGGCTCAGGAAGCAGATTCCATTGGAAATCATCATGGATCGACGGGATTCTACAGGACAAAAAACTCTTTTAGAAGGGCATGGACATTTTGGAACCGAGACGTTTTGGAACTGAGACGTTTCGCAACTGGTGAATTATAGGGTCCTAAACGTCCTAGTTTCGAAATGTCCGGTTCCGAAATGTCTCGGTTTCAAAACGTTCGGTTCCAAAATGACCGGTTTCGAAATTTCCGGTTCCAGAACTTCCGGTTTCAGAATGTCCGGTTTCAAAATGTCCAGTTTCAAAATGTCTCGGTTTCGAAATGTCTCGGTTTCAAAATGACTCGGTTTCAAAATGTCTGACAAGGGAAGCCACTTTGCTCGGGCGTTCAGAATTTTCTATAAATTGGCAGGTGAACTATATTTGGACCCCTTTGAACAAAAATCATAATTAGAAGGGCCAAGAATGCCGAAAAAAATTTTCGATTTTTTTTTGTCAAATTTTTTTCAAAAAAATTTTTCGAATTTTTTATTTGTTGTTTTTTGAGGTCAGCTTGACCCCAAATTGATGGTATCATCGAATGATGCCGCATTCCGAGCAGTTTACCTTCATTTTCTGTCAGTTTTCCAAAAATTCGGCGAGATATGAAAATTTGGATTTTCCGAAAAATCCGTAATTTTGGACTTTAAAATGATTTTTGATACGTGAAAATTGGCGAAAGGCCATTTCTAAGTCTCCTGATGACACCCTGTAAGTTTGGGGAAATTCTGAAAAACCTTGAAAATTTCGAGGTTTCGGACTCACAAACAGGGGGGACCAAGCACTGCAAAAATTTTCAAAAAATTTTCGAAAAAAAATTTCTTCAGAAATGATCAGAAATGGTTCCTACATGTCTGGAATTACCAAATTTCATTTGGCGACGCTCGGAGCAGACTGCAAAGCTCAAAAATGCATCATTTTTGAGCTGATTTAGTACTGGAAAATCACAAAAACAAAATTTTCTCACTTTTTTGGAATTCTTGGCCCTTCTCGTTATGATTCTCGTTTTCAGGGGTGCAATTATAGTCCGCCTGCAAATTTTTAGAAAATTCTGAACGCCCGAGTAAAGTGGCTTCCCTTGTGAGTTTCAAAAACGTCCCGTTTTAAAAATGTCTCGCTTTCGAAATGGCAGGTTCTAGAATGACCGGTTTCAAAATTTTCAGTTCTGAAATTTCGCCGAAAAAACAGAAAAAAAACGAATAAAAATTTCGAAAAAAACTTTCAAAACACATGTTTTTATCGCCTTTTCACCCATTTTTCATTGAAAAAAAAGAACAAAAAAATCGAAAAAAAATCGAAAAAAAATCGAAAAATTCCGAAAAATGATTTTTCGATTTTTTTTCGCCCTGAAAAATTCGAAAAAAATGTTTTTCGAATTTTTTCGGACTAAAATTTTCGAAAAAAAAAATTTTCGATTTTTTTTCGCGCAGCCCTGGCCGGGTTGCAAAATGTCCGGTTTCGAAATAACCGGTTTCAAAATGACTCACTCATTCTTATAATAACCCCTGTAACCATTCCAACTAGAATAAGCAGAAGACAAGACGCCGGGAGGATAAAGGCGAGTAGATTGATTGTGGAGCCCAGGAGCAACCTGTAATAGAAGGGCATGGTGTTTTGCAGCGCTGTTGTCCACGCAGACTACATGAGCAGAGTTTTTTGGGCCACCACTTTGCGCGGCAGTTTGAGAAAAACAAATCGATTTTTTCATAATTTTTTTTCTCGAAAAAATTTTCGGAAAAAAAATTATTGAAAAATTTTTTCGCCAAGCCCTGATGGGGTACTCACCGATTCCTGAAAACTGGATGTAAAACTGCGCAAAACGTCAGAAAACTGATAATTTGGAAGAAAATAAGCACATTTTTTGAGTGCCTGTGGATGGTTGGGTAGGTAGAATTGAAATCTGGAATTCCGAAAAAAAAAGAAATCTAGTGAGGAAAAACTTACTTTGATTAGCTATCATTTTGTTGAAGTTTGCGGGAAAATGATTAAGAAATGACGAGAAAACTCCAAGAAAATTAAGAAATTTGAAAAAGTTCACCACGGGAAAAAATAGAAAAAAATGTCAATTTTGAATTTTGCACTGTATCTCCATTCGAGTAAGAGATAGCTGAAAATTTTCAATTGACGGATTGCTCAGTTTTGAATTTTGCACGTTTCACTAGTTGACCACTTTTTCTAACTTTACCCACAACTGAGATATACCAGGTCAAAATAACCCTCCTCCGATGCACCATGCAGGCGACGTTTCACGTGTGGTGGCGCCCGTAGAAGAATTGAGGATATCTCAGTTGTGGGTAGAGATAGAAAAAAGTTTTCAACTACAAACTTGCTCAGTTTCCAATTTTACACATTTCAGTAGTTGACAACTTTATTCTATCTACGCTCACAATTGAGATACACCCTGTCAAACTAGCCCATCCTCCTTGTGACCCTTGCAGCCGACATCTCACGGGTGCGGTGAACGATACAGGCTAGGTTTTCTATCTCTTGGAGTGTAAGAATAGACACACCTTCCTTCCCTCCCGCCCCTCTCGTCCTCTTCCGCACTCTCTTTCTTATATCATTTCCTCCACCCATGCATTTCCTTCGCGGGGCATCTGGTCAAATGGTAGTGGCGCCGACTACCATTCAACCGGCGGAGAGCGAGCTCGAGATCGTTTCCACCTCGTCCTGGCACACCCAGCCAATGGTTCCGAATGGGTAGTGAAATGTTTCCCCGACCTCTCGTCGCGATGGAAGCGCACCGTTACGACGTGTACGCGCCAGGGTCTTCACGGAGGATACAGAGCTGAAGCAGCCAGATTTCCTTTTGCTTTGTTTTTTTTAAACGAGGATGGTGCCTATCTCTGTTGTGAGAAGAAATGGAAAAAAAGGGTTCAGCTAACAAAATGCGTAAAAATGTAGGATAAAAATTTTTGTGGTTGACAACATAAATCAAAAAAACCGTTTTTCCGGAAAATTTGGAACAAAAAAAGCGAAAAATAAATTTTTCGAAATTTTTTTGATCATTTTCTGATGACGAAAAACGGATGAATAGGTGGTAACAAAAAAAAAGAATCAAATTTTCCATAAAATTTTGTCCACTCCACGCAGACTACACGACCTGGGTTTCTAGGGTCATCATTTTGCGCGTTTATTAGGAAACAAGTCATTTTCGACATACTTTTTTTCCTGTTTTTTTTTCCAATTATTTTTTTTTCAGCTTTCTTGTTTTATTTTCAGATTTCCCATGATTTTCTGCTCTCCTATTCTCAAATTTCAGTCGAAGAATCTCAGAAAATAACCGAAAAAAAACCATATAGAAATACGCAAATAATAATTTTTCAACAAAAAAAAACCCAAAAAGGAAATCTTGCCGAACAGTATTGTTCACGATATCTAGCACTGTTTCCTGCCGTGAACCATCCACTAAATAAACAGCCATAAACTTGCTTATCCAGCAATTAGTCCACGTACCCATTACCGACTGGCTGGGTGCGCCAGGCGGGGTGGGAACGATCTCGAGCTCGTTTCCCGCCGACCAATCGGCAGTCGGCCGTCTTACCGACTGAGCCAGATGCCCCGCGAAAACGTGGCAGTATCAAGAAACTTATAAGGGGAGGGGATGCAAGCAGCCGACGTTTCACGGGCGATGGCGCCTGGGGGAGATGGTCAGTGGAAAAGAAGGGGAGGTTTGAAGAAAGATATCTCAGCAGGGAGTAAAGATAGAAAAAAAAAGTCAACTGATAAAATGTGTAGAATTGAAAACTGAACAATTTTGTAGTTGACAACTTTTTTCTATCTCAATTCAAAACTGAGATATAGCGCGTCAAACTCGGCAGCTGGAAACAGACACTGTCCGATGCACCATGTTAAGTTCGGCGTAGTATATCTCAGCAGGGGGTAGAGATAGAAAAAAGTTGTCAATTAATAAAATGTGTAAAATTAAAAATCGAACAACTTTTTAGTTGACAACTTTTTTCTATCTCTATTAACCACTGAGATATACACGTTTCTGGGCAGGCAGCCTTAATAACGGCTTGACAAGATAGAAAAACGTGGTCAACTAGAGTAACGTGTTCTAGAAAAAAAATGATTCTCGAATTTCGATTTAAAAAAATCAGTTTCCATCAATTTCATCCAAAATGTGGTTCTCCATTTTGAGCATATTGCTTATCACAATTCCAAATCTTCAAGGGAATGAAGGTAACTTTTTTCCTGCAGAAGTGAAAAAAGTTTCAGACAAAATTTTCAGACATAACCTTACCCATCAAAGAGATTCATTACAAAATATCGAAAACTGTCGCAAAAATTGTGGAAGAATCTAAGCTGTTACCGGATCCTTCTGAATTGGAAATAGCGGAAAAAACGAAAAAAGTATTGGAGGAATACATCCCAATCGATATTTCATCCGGGTTACCAGAGCAGATTAAGTTGATGGAGTTGAAGGAAAAGGCGGATGATGTGAAGGTGAGAACGCGCCTCAGGCGCTTTGGCAGAGCTCAATTGGGTTCTGTAGCACTTTTCAGAACTCAAAAATGTCTAGTTTGAGCTGAGTTCTGGAAAATTTTGTAGAATTGCTCAGAATAAAATTTTCAGTATTTGGCTCGGCTCAAAATATCAATTTCTAACTGGCTTCTAGACGAAATAGTTGGGTATTTAAAGACGCGTTTTCAGACAAGTAAAGAAACCCAAAAGGCGATTCTGGATGGATTGGATTTATGGGGAATTATTAGAAAGTTTGAAAAAGATGATGTGACAGAATTAGATTCTCTTGTTGCTGATGAGCTCGACAAAATGGAGAAGAAACGAAAAGACACCATTAATGATGCCTACAGTAAACTTGACTACAAAGTTGAAGATTTGAGGATAGTCATTGAACGCGCTAAAGTCATGCGGGAAGATGCTGAAAGAAAATCGCATGGTAGCGAAAGGAAGCTGTTATCAGTGTTAAAGTCAATTGGAATAATGTTAGAAGATTTTGAACGTCAATATTCCTATTTTTTCGACGGATTCGATAAGGTGGACAAGCATCCGATTTCCTTTGATTTTGTGGATATCATGAAAAATGTGATAGCTGAAGGGAAGGAAAAATCTGCCGAAATTCAGAAATGGAATGAAGAATTCGAACTTTCACAGAAGATATTGTCTGTCAAGGGAGAGATTCAGGTCAGGATTGAGCTAAAAATTTTCCGGGCCGAAAATTTTTTCGGTTTTTTCAGACATTTTCGAAAAAAAATTTTCTTTCTGAAATTTTCGAAATTGCCGGAAAGTGTTGGGGAAATTGTGGGTGCTACCCTAACTGTCTTAGAACTGTCCCGTATTAGAACTTTCCGGATCAGAACCAGACCATATTTAAGCTCCCAGTTGCGACTCAAGCTGAATTTTCGTACAGAATATGAAATTGTGGCCCTAAACATTTCCTCAATTTTTCGAGTTTCAAGATACTTCGGAAGTACACCGGTTCTAATCCGGCCAGTTCTAATACGGGTCAGTTCTGATGCGGCCAGTTCTAATGCGGGGTAGCATCAAATTGTGTACATAAAAAATTTTTCGGAGTGTTTCGGACGAAACGCTCCAAAAAATATTTTTTAAAGACTTTTCCGGGCGAATCTTTCTGAAAAAAACCTTTTCTCGAGAATTTGTCTGAAATCATTTTACGCACAACCCTGATTCAGGTGATGGAGGAGCTGAGGGATAGCGAGGCGATTCAAAGGATGTTGGGACTGATTGACAAGTTAGAAGGGAGTTTTAAAGGAATCAAAGCGTCAGGATTAGAAAGGTTACAATGGAAAATTGACTATTCTCTGCGGAAGATGACCCCAATTCGAAATCATCTCAAAACTCTCGAAATCACTCCTGGTGACTTGATCGAACCACTCAAAAAAATTGAGTCTTGCCTTCAAAACTATGATTTTGCTATGGATTTTTCCACGGAAGAAGAAGGAGTCATGAAAATTGAGGAAGATCTCAAAGAAGTTCGAGCGAAGGAAGAACAGTTTATGGAAGCATTAGACAAAGTTGAAAAATTTCGAAAGGTGGAGGATTCTTTGAAGGAATTGGGAAAATATTGCAAAGAAAAATATCCCCTTTGGAGTAAAACCATGGAACTTTTGATGGAGCTTGAACAAGATGCAAACCTAACACTGGTGTGAGTTGTTGTGATTGAGCCATTTTGTACTGAAAATTTTGGAAGACGAACTTTGAAAGGTTATAACTTCCGAGCCAGATAATATATGAGAACGTGGTCAACTAATAAATTGTGTAAAAATTGAAAATCTTTGAATCATTAGTTGACCGTTTCTTGATATCTCGTACGGCTCAAAAGTTACACTGTGCTGAGTTAGTGACAAGCTTCGAAACCAACTTTTTTTCTGACAAAAGTTGGTTTTCTGACTTAAAAGGGGCGTGGCTTGCTGGAAAAGGGGCGGAGTCAAAAACTGAAAAAAAATCTAATGCCTAAAACAAATAAAATGTGTATTTTTTCCTATTTCTATTCACAATTGAGATATACATCGTCAAACTAGCCTATCCTTCAGCCGACGTTTCACGGGTGGTGGCACCCGTGAAAGAATCAAGGATATCTCAGCTGGGGATGGAGATAAAAGGAAGTGGTCAACTACAAACTTGTTCATTTTTCAATTTTACATATTTTATTAATTGGTCGCTTTTTCCTATCTCTGCTCACAATTGAGATATACAACATCAACCAATAGCACCCGTGAAACGTCCAATAGAGCGCATTTTCTCATTTTCCACTTCCAGATCCGAGGTTCCTAACTTTGACACCCAAGTATCGGAAATCAGAGACTTGCTAAACAAACTGGACTTCCAAGCGATCACCATGGTTTCCAATAGAATATCGAGTAAAATTTCGAAAATCAAAGAATTTTTGAACTGCCACTGTACCCTTGGAATAGTGTCAGCTGATTTGAAATCACTGATGGATCAACCAGAAAAAGTATGGAATTTCGATCCGAGGTCATTGCAGTATGCATTGGAAGTGGTGTATTCGTTCAAGGAGGCTCATCGATTTTTGGTTGATCAGAAGGTACAGTACCCCTACTGCAGGTAGGCCACTACTGTAGTTTTTTTTTCAGCCCGCCACCTACGAATTTCCATTGACTCGAGAAGAAGTGTCGGAGGTCTCCGAAGGATTTGGGATTCTGGAGGCGATTCTGAATTTTCAAAAATTTTGGGCCAAAAATTCTGGAAATTTCTCTTCGACGCTGGCTGATGAGCTATCCCAGGATATTTCCAAGATTCAATTCTCACCTGATCCACATCTAGATTCTATCATCAATTTCTACAGTACCCAATATCAAGGAGGACAGAGGAGGAAGATTCTGAAGACTCTTGAAGCTGTTATGGATACTTCTGAATTTGCAGGGAAGCTAGAGAAAATGAATGAGGCGATTAGGAAATATCTGGGACCGGAACCACAAGGGATTGAGGAAGAGGAGCTTATTGATTGTTTTGAGGTAGAGATAAATAAATAGATTTTTTTTTTCGAAAATTGAAAAAAAATTATTTCAGGGCACCTGTTCCCTACCCGTAATACTCCCGGAAGGGGTGCCAGAAGAAGCTTTGAAAGGAGTTGAACTATGAGAACTTCTTGTTTGAATTCAATAAGTTTTTTGTGTCTCAAAACTCTTCTAGAACAAACAAAAATGTACAAAAAGGTTCTTCAGGAATACGAGAAGTATTATAAATGGAGAGGAGTTTAGCAGCCGACGTTTCACGGGCGATGGCGCATGAGGGAGATGGTCCCCACGGGTTTGACACGGTATATCTCAGTTGTGAGTAGAGATAGGAAAAAGTGATCAATTAGTAAAATATGTAAAACTCAAAATTGAACAACGATATACAATGCCGAACTCAACATGGTGCATCGGACCACTTCTGAACCCAAGTGCCAAGTTTGATACGTTATATCTCAGTTCGTAGTGAAGTTATCAAAAAGTTGCCAACCACAAAGTTGTTCAACTTTAAATTTTACATGTTTTATTAGTTGATCACTTTTTTCTATCTTCACTCACAACTGAGATATACCCTATCAAAACTCTGAGGACCATCCCTTGGTGAAGTATTATAAATAGAGAGGAGTTTAGCAGCCGACATTTCACGGGCGATTGTTTTTGAAGAATTTCCTTGTATTGTCTTCACCTTTCAAATGGTCTTAGGTAGGTGTGAAGTGCGTTAACACCCTGGTCCTGTCGTACTAACCTTCGATTTAAAATTCACTGTAAGGTTCCATTCACACCTAGACTCGATTAGTTTCGAATTTTCATTTACCCCGTTTCCTTTCCCCCTGTGGTCGGTCACTGTGTGTTGGATTATGTCCTAGAACGTTCTGCAGACCGTAGCCCCGCCATCTTCCCAGAACCTTCTTTACAGTATACAGGACCGTGCCACAGCCCCGTGAAACGTTGGCTGCTTAGTTTCCTTATATATCTCAGTTGCGAGTAGAGATAGAGAAAAGTTGTCAACTAACAATTCACTCAACTTTAAATTTCACACATTTCATTAGTTGACCACTTTTTTCTATGCCTACCCATAGCCGAGTTATACCCTTAAAAAAATAAATAAAACAAAACTTTCAAAAATGTGGCGGTCAGCTTGCACAAGGAAGATTCGTGTGAGCTTATCCCACCCAGCCCACATGGGTGTTTTCCGACACAGCTGTCGGATCCGGACCGCGCTATTTTGTGAAAAAGTCAGGAAGTCTTATATATGAAGAGGAGATTAGCAGCCGACGTTTCACGGGCGATGGCGCCAAAGGGAGATGGTCCCCAAAGGTTTGCTACAGTATATCTCAGTTGTGGATAGAGATAGAAAAAAGTTATCAACTGATGAAATGTGTAAAATTTAGAGCTGAGCAAGTTTGTAGTTGACCACTTTTTTTTAATCTCCACTCACAATTGAGATATAGCGTGTCAAACTCGACACTTGAAAATAGACGTTGTTCGATGTACCTTGTTGAGTTCTGTATATCTCAGTTGTGAGTGAAGATTGAAAAAAGTTGTCAACTAATCAAATGTGTAAAATTATAAACTGAGCAAGTTTGTAGTTGACAACTTTTTTCTATCTTCTTCCACAACCGAGATATCCTCAATTCTTCTACGGGCTCAATCTCCCAAAAACGTCGAATGCTAACTTTTCCATTTATAAGACTTCCGGTATTCCGGAAAACCGTTTTGTTCATTTTTTTTTGTCTTAAAGGTGTTTTTAGACCCAAAAAATTTATTGAATTCAACCTAAACACTTTCATAGTTCAACTCCTTTCACAGGTTCTTCCGGATAACTTCTGGAAGTGAGGGTAGAGGGCAGGTGTTCTGAAACTCAAATTTTTTCAGTTTTTCACAATAAATTCATTTTTCCCAACCTCAAAACAATCAACAAACTCCTCTTCCTCAATAACCTGTGGTTCCGGTCCCAAATATTTCCTGATACCCTCATTCATTTTCTCTAGCTTCAGTGCAAAATCAGAAGTATCCTTAACAGCTTCAAGAGTTTTCAGAATTTGGGTCCTCTGTCCTCCTTGATATTGGGTACTGTTGTAGAAATTAATGATAGAATCTAGATGTGGATCAGGTGAGAATTGGATTTTGAAAATATCCTGGGATAGCTGATCAGCCAGAGTCGAAGAGAAACTTCCAGAATTTTTGGCCCAAAACTTTTGAAAGTTCAGAATTGCCTCCAGAATCCTGAATCCTCCAGAGACCTCCGACACTTCTTCCAGAGTTAATGGGAATTGATTGCGGTGGCGGGCTGAAAAAAACTACAGTAACCTGT
>GL381083.1:2328-14206 GCA_000143925.2 Caenorhabditis brenneri | reverse complement strand
GGGATGGTTGAAGAAATGGAGATGTGAAACTGTTGACATGGGAAAATGTTCAAGGATGGGCACAAGCAGGAGGAAGTATGTTAGGAGCAAAGAGGCAGTTGCCTTCTGATATGGATAAAATTGCTGAAGGACTCAATGCTCATAATATCGATGGTCTTTGGATTATTGGAGGATTTATGGCATTTCAATCGGCACTCATACTCCAGAATAAAAGAAATGATTACTCGTGTTTAAGTATTCCAATTGTAGTTGTCCCAGCTACAATTTCCAATAATTGCCCAGGAGTAAGTGTCACACTTCATTTCAAATGAATATTCACGCTTTCAGACTTGTATGTCCCTTGGGGTTGATACAGCTCTCAATGAGATCTGCCGTCAAGTGGATAACATCAGTCAGAATGCAATGGGATGTAAGAATAAGTTCGTTTTATGATCTCAAATACTCTTACGAATATTGTTTATTTTCAGGGTAATGATAATTGAAACAATGGGTTCTCGTTCTGGATTTCTTGCTACAATGACTGCTCTTTCAACTGGATCTCAATACGTTCTGATTCGTCAAAGAAAAAAAAGTGAAAAAGATCTTTATGAGTTGGCAATGGAAACAAAACAAAGGCTTGATTCTGGTAATCTTGAAAAGTTTTTGATGATTCGTTCGGAAGGAGCAAGTGAAGAGATTCCTGCTCAAATGGTGAAGAGGATCTTTGACAAAGTGATGAACTTGAAATACGGAGTCCGTATCACAAACCTTGGATACAGTCAACTGGGTGGTCATCCCTCTTGTTTTGATCGTCAAATGGGTATCAGAATGGGAGTTCGTGCATTCGAAGGAATTGTGAATCCGGCGAAAATGGGAAAAAGAGATTGTTGTGTGATTGGTTTAAGAGGGAGTGGTTTGAGATATGTACCAGTTCAAGGTCTCGAGAACAAAGTTTGCTTTCAACATGGGATTCCATTGCGTATGTGGTGGTTAGATTTGTATCCACTTGTGGAAGCAATGACCAGTGAGTTAACTTTTTAATTGTTTGCATTGTTTAATCGACGTGTACTAAAATTGCAAAATTGGTCATTGATAGCTTCTTAGAAGATTTCATAACATTTCAAAGTTTGCACACCTTGTCGATATCGTTAGCACATCCGTTTTTTCTGCAGATTTTTTGCAAGTTCAGTGTATCTAGTTTCCTGAGAATAATGATTTTTGTTTGTGAACAACTGGCTAGAAACAGTTGGTGTTCAGAGAATCGTGCGAAGCTTTCTCAGTTCTCGAAAACTGAATGAATGACTTGAAACAGTTGAAATGAACAAATTCGGGATTTTATTAGGTATACCGTATTTTTAGTATGTGTTTTATGAGGTTTTTTTTTCAGTATTTAAAGACCAATAAACCTCCGAAAGTCAGTTTTACCAACGATTTTTACATTTTCACCATCTTCTTTTTCCACACCTTTGTATGCTAATATTGCTTCCGATAGAGTTCTTCTTCAGAAGGAAGCAAATAGAGATAGATACACGTAGCAAAATATTCTTTCGTTTTTTTACATGCCTGCTGTTCAAATATTCGCCGATTTGTGTTCTGCAAAATCTCCTCATAAAGTTCTCTCGATCCAGGCTAAACTCCCCATTCTCAAATCAAATGATTTTTAATTCCATGATTCCATTTTCCACTTTTTCAGAAAAACCGGAACAAGTGCCCACTTCAATCAATTTGTCAAAATAACCAATATCTCCTTTTTTTCCTTTTTTCGATTGGGTCCATAATCCAAAGAATAAAAAGTGATTCACACTTTACAGTCTCGTGTTATTCCTTAAATTCTGTCATCATTTCTTGTTTTTTTTTTGTGTTGTGTCCATTTCATTCGCCCTTTAACTCACCCACCCATTTCAACCAATTGAATTATCCAACAAAAAAACCTGTTCCTTTTTTTGTTCGCTAGTTTTTCAGTAATATAGGTGATATTTTCTTCCAATTTTTTGTGTTGCTTTTCTGTTTCAGAAAGTGAAATTGTGTGTGTAAATGTATGTTTATGACGAAAGATGGTCTTCGATTTGGATGATAAAATCGGTAGAGGTATCCGAGGGTTGTGCCGGGGTTGAATGGAGAGGAAGGGTGCTTGTTCTGCTGACACATTTGCACGATTATATATTTATATCATCCATTTATTACTTTTCGTTTTTTTCTCTTCATTTTCATTCGTTCCGTTCTCTCATTCGATTTCTTTCGTGTTTGTCCTCCTCTTTTTGTGTGACTACCGTGTCGATTGCACAGAAAAACCATGGACAACAGTCGAAAAATCATCGTATTGGCATTGATGATAGCTGTGACGTCGGCTGTCGAAATTCAGGACGCGGGATCTTTCCCAACTGGAACGGACTACCAAAACGAGAAGACGAAGGAGGGACATGATCCAACAAACTACAAGAAGACGTATCACAAAGTGTGGGTTTTTTGGAACTATTTCAAAACTTTTTGTGAAAAAATGATCCTTCCTGGAATTCCTGGTTGCAAATTATCAATTACTAAGTTTAGTCAAACTTGAGATTGCTCTTCTTCCGTTCAATGTTTTTTTTTCAGACTAAAAATCCACAGATCTGAAAGCAAATGTTTCATTTTTTCAAAGTTAATCACTATCATTACAGGATTCCTGGAGGATCCGAGCACGCCGAAGTCATCGCTTCAAACGGTCCTAACTCGAATTCATTCAGCCAAACATACAGCAAGTAAGTCATGTTGTTTCCCAGTAGTTTGAACTTCATCAAGTTTGTTCTGAAAATTCAGATTGAAATGATAGATTGTTTACATTTTCAGACACCAATCGTTCGGATCAGCTGACACAATGCAATCTCAAGTGAGTTGTTTCATTTTAAATGTGACATCACATTCAAAAAGTGCACTAATCAATCAATATTTTGAATAACCAATCATTTTTTGAGTTGAAATAGTTTTAGAGCTTCTCATCCACTAACAACGCAATCAGTGCAGCTGATCATGCTAAGAAAATTGCTGAGGTAACATCTAAAATCCATCTGAGAGCATGTTCTGATAATCATTGATTTTTGGACTAGAGCGAAGGCGAGTGCAATCAGTGACAACATCAAGAACAACATTGCCAAGGCTCAGAAGGTTTGGTTTTTGCACTTCTCTGTTGTAGTTATCAACAAGTCTAATTACTAAAGACCATTTTATTCTAACCATTGTTTTAGCTAGTGAAATTGATAATCTGTTTTCTGAAATGCAATTATCCTAATCAATATCACACAACACAATTTATTAAAGCTCACAACATAATTCACAAAACCTATAGCAAAATTTAGGCCTAATGCTATCATATAAACTGATATCTCAAGACTTAGTTACAACTGGTTTGATTAAACAGTCACGGTATTTTTCATAATCAGAAAATAGAGTTTGAATATACGTAAGTTCCCTCAGGACGCTATGGATCGTCACAACGCCATCATGAGCAGCATTCAACGTAGTATGGGTGGAATGGGAATGGGTGCTCCAATGGCTCCATTCGGTAAGACTCCTCTCTCCAACTCTCTCATATATGTTCAAGTTTTGCAGGATCTGCCGAGCCAAAGGTGGGCGGAGATGCCGAAGACTAACACCATTCACACTGCACTCTTGTATAGTTTTGTGTGTCGTCATACTTGTTTTTTCCTTTACTCTCCCATAAAGAAAGTTCACCAAATCTAATAATAAACGTGTTTTTGTTTCTATGTGTTTATATATTCATGTGTTTGTCTATAATTTCACTTCACAGATGATGTACTCCGACTCTGGATTTGACGATTGGATGAGGAATCATATGAGAATGATGGATGAAATGATGAGAATGCAGAATGCACAGATTCAGGTTAAAAATACTTTGATTTTTTGTATTTTCTAATGTATCCCGCCTTTATGTAGAAGTACTACAGTACAAACGAGAAAAGTTTTATTTCTTCAATGTTCGATATTTTAGACTTTCAGGCCCTCCAACAACTTATTGCATCGTCGTCGTATCCCAGAAAATCGTCGCCGTACTCTGCAATCAACCCAACTGAAATACGCTACCAAAACCCCAAAACTGTGGACGGTGAAGCCTCTGTCCGTCGTTCCTCAAGAGGTTTTTGAACACTTCTTTCCTTTATTTTCAGTACATCAATCCTTCTTTCTTTTCGTTCCAGATTCCGGGAAGCGCTCCGACGACAACTAAAAAAAGCAAAACGACCTTCTTGTCTGGATGAAAAGAACGACTCGTCGGCCCACTTTGTTTGTGTCTTCCACTCTGTTTTTCCCTTCTTTTTTAACATAAAGATTTGGATTATCCGACAAAGTCTTCCTTGTTTTGTAGTACTTATTCCGAACACTTACGTTTTTAATTAACGAAGGATTGATTAAAAGAGTGTGAGTGTACATTCCCATGCCACGTCATCATCTTTTCTGACTTGTGTATTATATTCTGACAACATGTGACAAAAAGGAAATCTCGAGCTTCTCATTAATCACATTTGTATTCGTATAGTAATGCATGTGGGTGATGCATTGTATGTGACAAGTCACACTGGGAACAAGGTCACATAAACGAGAGTTCGCGTTATTAGTTTTATCATTAAAAGACGAAAAAGAACAAATAAATTGCGCTTAGACGAAAGTGGTGCTAAAGCCATTAATGCGGAGGGGGAAACGGTGAAAAAGCCAAGTGGCGAATAACAGAAAGAACCATTAAATGGGTTGATCAGACGGGAGTGAAACTGTAACTGGGCGTGGGAAAAGCTGCGCTTATATACCCCCTCGAGTGAGAGAGACGCAGAGAAATGGCGGGGTTAGAGAAAAGACAATTCGAATGGCGGGGTTTGGCGGGGAGCGCGAAGTGTCCGGTGGGGCGCACTTGCGACACACGATAGAGGGAGAGAGAATGGGGCACAGAGAGACGCAGGGGTAAAAAGGGGAATTACATTAAAGAGAAAAGGAAAGAATTAAGGAGTGGGTCTAGAACTAGGTGGATTAACAGAATTGGGGTAGTCGGAGAGAGTAAGAGCATTTAGCGGGATAGCCGAATGGCGTAAGGGTGAAACCCTTACACCTCCCTTTCCACGGGTCACATGTCCCAATGTGATCTTACGATCGATGACTGAAGTTGTGGGATGTTGGTGGTGGTGGTGATGCTGTGCTTGTGGAACTTGTTGCCTGGTTCATACCGGTTGATGGACAGTTGTAGCTGGCTGGTTCTTCCAGAAGTGGAAGTTGATGATGACTGATTGCCGTGCTTGAGTCCTGGTTGACTGGATAGACATGAAGTCCGTTGGTGACAGATGGTTGCTCCGGTGGTGGTGTAAGTGGCACATTGTTGTGGTGGCTGTTGGCTGCTTTGTACTCTGTTCTCTCTCCTTCCGATCCTTCTCCTGCTTCTCCTCCTTGCTCGTCGGTCTCCTCCTCGCTTCCAAAGATGTATTCCAAATCGTTAGTGTCCAAACTGTTGATGCTTCTGCGGTCGTCCTCGTCGTTGTCCTCGTTGTCCTGATCCTGGTGTTGTTCCTCATGTCGGTTTGCTTCCTCACTATAGTCCTCTTCCTGCTCCTCCTCGACGATCGCTGTTGCCATCTGTGTTCTCCATTGCAGTCGAACATCTCCGGTTCCTTCTGGCGATTGAACATGTATGATGATCCTGCTTCTTCTGTTGAATTGGATAACAAACGGTTCAAACGTGATTCCGTGGGATGGATTGCATGGTTGGATGCGTATGGAACGAACGCGTTTCGGGCGGAAAGTGTCCAGGAAATGTACTTCCAGGTCGGTGGTGAATCCTTCGTAGACCATAGCTTCTTGTCCAATACTGTAGAGAGGGAATTCCCTTGGGCTTCCATTTAATTGCACGTTCCGTTCGAGTGGAACATACGTGCGATCAAAAGAAATGTGCCGGATTGCTGGGTGGCTTCGGAAGGTTGGTAGACGTGAAAGAATGTCCGCACCGATTAACACGTCACAGTTGGCGTTTCTCTTCGTGGATTCCTCCGTTGTGAGTAGGAACCAAAACTTTCTGTGGATATCCTTGATGGAGAGGATCGCTTCTGTTTCGGTATCACATCTGGCTGAGGTGGTCCCATCGATTGACACGTATTCCGATCCATGTTCGAGCCGAGAAGACTCCATTTGTAACAGATTGCTTAGGTTTACATCGATGTGCGAACGCTTGCTAGTAAAGTCCAGCTTGGCTTGAACTTGTACACCATTGATCCTTGCCTTGAAATATGGGCGGCTATCCTCATAAGAAAATTGAGCCTGCATTCTTCCTCGCTGATCCTTGATGTCCAGGTATATGTGCCTGACAGTTTCTCTTCCACGTGAGTGGCGGATTTTCATCTTTAGCAATTGATAGTTGGTCGCATCGTCGAAGAAATTCCTCATGTCTTCCGCTTCAGCTTCGGAACAGTCTGGATTTTCCAACTCCATTCTGATTACTCGATCGATCAGGTGTCCATATCGTAACTCCTCCTCCTCCAGATCCGCTGCTCGTTGACGTCGTCTCATCTGTGATAACTCTTGAAAAGCACGTTGCTCTGCTTCCAATCGTTGAGCTTGGTGGTGGAGGATCTGCTCACGCCAGTTGATCTCGGCCTCAAGGTATTGAATTCGTTCCATAGATAGCGCTGGAGCGGCTCCCTGTTGACGATTCCTAGGTTGTTGATCCTGAGATGGCTGGGTTTGACGTCTTCTGGGTGGTCTTTCCTGAACTAGTCTCGGTGGTGGTGTTCCGGGCGGAGTTGTTGGTGGTGAGTGTGGTGGAGAGCGGGGTTGCATGTGGTGTCCTGGCACGTACTGGGGTTGGCGCCTGGAGAGTGACACCTCCCGGTTTGCCGGCCATCGGGTCGCCATGCCGTCATAGCCGGTCGCCGGGGCGGTGCCACCCTCGTCAAATCGGCGTACTCGTCTTCTTCGGTGGATAGAGAACATGTATTTACCTGAGGTAAAACAGTAATTAGTGAGTTTTTGGGGTGGGAGATTGATAAAACGGATTAAATCCTAAATTTAGCTAAAAATTTTGACGAAAACAAATTATTTTCGGGTAAAACAGCTTAGAGTTAGTGTAAAACTTGAAAATTCCGAAGAATTTGTTACAAAATCCTGCGTAAAATCGTTGAAAAGGCGACGAAAAGCTACGAAAACCAGTTGAGAAAGCGATGTGTGTGCTGAACTTGTTCTGGATACTGTCGTCGCGTCGAGACCCATTGAGTGGCAAATGGCGTGCGCCTTTGATGACTTTTGGCGGGTGATTCAAATTTTGCAAGGATTTTCGTTTGAAACGAGTGTTAGTGGCTTTTGAAGCTATTGGAAGGGGTTTTGTGAAGAAAAGCGATGATTGATGGAACAAATGGGATGTTCCTCCCTTTACAAGTATCGAGCAGGGGTCTTCCTTTGCCTTTCAGGATTTCTTCGGGCGCTTGGCTCCTCCGTCGCTGCTGGGTTGATCTTTTCTGGTTTTGCTGGTTTGTCCTGCTTAACCTTCTTGACCTGTTTTGGCTTTCTAGTCTTTTTAGGCTTGACTAAAGGGGTTTTCTTCACTTCTTCAGCTGGTTTGAGTGTTTCTACAGGTGTAGTTGACTCTTGTGTCACGACGTCTGCTACTGCTTCCTCCGTCGCTTTTGCTGCTGTGTCGGACGGTGCTCCTGCGACGTCATCCTCTTGCAAATCCTTATCGGTTGAGTATTGCTTTTTGAGCTGACTTAAGTGGACTCGTTTCGTGTCTTTTGGGTCGGTGATACTTCGTATTGTAGCTTCTCCAAAGGAGTTGTTGGTGCTTGTCAACTCGATCACACGATAACCCTCGATCCAAGGTTGGACTAACTTTCTTGACTGACCGCGTTTGCTCTTGAAATTCTTGATCAATACTCGATCTCCAATCCTGATGCCAGTTCCCTGGGCTCCTTTGTTTGCATTACGAGCATAAGCTAGCTGTGCTACGCGGGAGTGATCCTTTGCCGATTTCCAGGCTTTCTGAAGAGTCTCCGTGATGCATTCCCTCCAGTCTCCTGTGTAGGCGTCCTCATCATCTTCGGTTTCTGGTAATGGATCTTCCAACATCCGATCGATTGGGTGAACGGGATCTCGTCCAAACATTAGGAAAAATGGTGATTCTCCAGTAGTGGAATGAACGGTACTGTTGTATGCGAAAGTGATGCATGGAAGGATTGTATCCCAGTTGTCGTGGCGGTAGTTTATGTACTTAGCTACCATGGAGTGAAACGTTCTGAAGGTTCTTTCCGTTGCTCCATTTCCGCGACTGTGATGCGGGATTGAGAAGTGATGCTTCATCTTTAACAGCTTCTTGAAGTCGTTGAACTCTCCAGAAGTAAATCCAGAGGCGTTGTCGCTGATTAATAGAGCGGGTGTGCCATATTTCAGGATAACTTCCTCCAGGAGTGCTCTTGTGATTGTCCCTGTTGTTGCGTCCTTCACTGGGATTGAGATGACGTATTTGGTGAACCAATCCACTACATTAATGTAGTACTTGTTACCAAGTGTTGATTCTCTGAGCGGTCCTGTCAAATCGATACCAACTTTCTCGAAGACTGACGAAGTGAGAACGGTGGTTTGTAGTTCTCTGACTGATGGATGGATTCCTCTTCTCCTTTGGCAAGGTAGGCATTGTCGTGTCCAATCGAAGAAGTTTTTCCTCATGTTTTGCGTCTGGAGCGTTTCCGTAGCTGAGCTTGACGATCTTTGTCAGTCTGATGTGGTAATCCTCCACTTTCTCGTGTGAGCGTTGCTTGATGGTGTTAAGCTGCTCCCGAGCCTGGCTTCTGTAGACCTTGTGCTCGAATACATCCTTGAGCTTATCGATGAGCTGTTCCAGTGTAATATCTGGATTTGCTGCTTTGAAATCCTCGGCTCTGTCTGATGCTCTGCCGTCCAGGTGTGTTAGGAATTTCCCGACCTTTGCTGGTTCCTCTATATCCTTCTCTCCAGATGCTGCGATCTGATTGTTGTATTTTCGAATCCAGTCCGAGAAATACGGATCTGTTGCTGCTCCGGTGAACGGTTGGAGTGTACCAAGCTTGAAACTGCAATGCTTGAAGTCGATAGTCATCACTTGTGGATGGTTTTTAGGTGATTTGGTTGGTTTAGTAGGTTGTTTGCCTTTACCCGCGTTGCTAGTCGCCGGAGCACAGGTCGCCATGCCTGTTGCTATGTCGGTCGTAGCCGCCGCGGGAGAATCGTATAACTGCTCCGTATTGTTGGTGGTATCCACAGGTGTGGTTTGTGATACAGAGCCAGTCGAACCTTTTGAGGCTCGTTGATCTTTGGCCCCTCCGTTGGATTGGTTGTTGTGATCCGTTGGAGTCATTGCGAAGATTCTTGCCTCTTCGGCTTTGCTTGCTTCGCTGTTGTTTGTTTGGTTGGCATTTAGTTTGCAGGGAAACGCCTTGTCCCTATCTTCAGCTTGCTTGCGAGCTTGCTGACTCTGTTGCTGGCCAGGTTGTTCTGTTTCCTGAGCCGACATCTGGTGAATTGGTACGAATGAGCTTTGTTTTGACGATCGCTTTCCTGATGATGTTTGGTTGTCGATATTGTCTGATGGATTCGCTGGATCCATTGTTGTTTGCTCACTTGTGACCTTCTCCTGGTCTTGACTCGGTGGAATTAACTGATTTTCCCTGTGGAGCGTATTGTCTACGTCCACCGCGATATGCACACTGTTTCGCATTTCCCTGACCGCAGAAATCGTTGTAGATCCTGCCTTGGTTGGAGCGTCACTTGTTGATTTGACGTCCTTTGTAGCAGCCGTTGAAGAAGTACGGGCTTTTCCGTGTCCTTGAGGTTGTTCCAGACTGCTGGGAATACTCTCTTGGCGCGTTGAAGTAGCTTGGCGGAGAACTTCGTTGCTCGACGGCGGGTGTGCATAGGCACCGTCGATTGGACCCGTGGTGGGTTCCCGTTTGTCATTCGAATCCTGACCCTTCGAGGATCCCTTGCGGGATGCGTTGACTGTCACGTCTTGTCGGGAAGTGGAGGGCAACTTAGTTTGCTGATCTCCGTTGGTTTCGCCAAAACCCATCCCTAGCCCTTCTGAAGCGATCACCACCGAGTGATACTCCAACGTGTGGCTTGTAACTCTATCCTGAGCTTCGGAGGTACGTTGTGCTCGGATTGTTGAGTCCGAATGCTCTCCTCCTGGTTGCATGATTGTTTGGGTTTCACTGTTTCCAGTGACGTTGTCTTTAGGCTCATGCGTCTTTCGGGGTGCAGTCATTTCCTCAGCTGGTGTAGACGATGTAGAGGGTGGAGAAGAGGATGATGATGGGGATCGGAACGCTCGGGCCAGGGTCGCCATGCCCTCGGCCATTCGAGTAACCGAACGCCCATCATCACTCTCCTCCAACAGCGCGGCAATCTTCAAGATGAGCTCCCGAATGTCCTTGCCAAATTGCACTACATCTTCCCTGGTCTCCGTTGCAGTCGCGTCGGCGAGCTGAACCAAGGTACGAATCTCCTCCATAACTCGGTCGGCATCCTCAAACTTCTTCCTGTTGTCGGTTTCCATCCTGCGAAAGTCTGTGACGATCGCATTCCGTAGTTTGTCCAGCGCTTGCGACACTTGCGTGTCTCGAAGCGGGAAGCGGGTTTGCGACGATGCCAATGGAATGGGTTGGTTGGGGTCCGGAAGGCGAGTTCCGGTGTTTGCTTGCATTGTAGGTGAAACAATGAGAAAGATATTACCTAAAGAAAACGTTAAAATCAATCGATAGCAGCGACTATCGATCGATTTGACAGTTAAATCGAGAGATTTGCGAAAAGAGAGAAAAGGACAAAAAGCGCGACCACGTGACACGACCGCAGGCCCAATTGCCTGATCCTTCGAGGCGCTCCTCCCTTCTTTCTGATGATTGCCATGATTCTTGACTATTCTAGCCATGCCAGAGGACGAGACGATGGAATTTGCAACTTCCGAACGAAAACGAAGACAGCAAGGATGCTTACCCCGAAGCGGCGCGGCGGAATGGAAGCCGAACAATTTAGCGCACTGACAAAACATAATAAAGCGAAGCGGTGGATTTTTACCCGAAATCGACAGATTTCGGGACCGAGCTGCTACCAGTAATGCATGTGGGTGATGCATTGTATGTGACAAGTCACACTGGGAACAAGGTCACATAAACGAGAGTTCGCGTTATTAGTTTTATCATTAAAAGACGAAAAAGAACAAATAAATTGCGCTTAGACGAAAGTGGTGCTAAAGCCATTAATGCGGAGGGGGAAACGGTGAAAAAGCCAAGTGGCGAATAACAGAAAGAACCATTAAATGGGTTGATCAGACGGGAGTGAAACTGTAACTGGGCGTGGGAAAAGCTGCGCTTATATACCCCCTCGAGTGAGAGAGACGCAGAGAAATGGCGGGGTTAGAGAAAAGACAATTCGAATGGCGGGGTTTGGCGGGGAGCGCGAAGTGTCCGGTGGGGCGCACTTGCGACACACGATAGAGGGAGAGAGAATGGGGCACAGAGAGACGCAGGGGTAAAAAGGGGAATTACATTAAAGAGAAAAGGAAAGAATTAAGGAGTGGGTCTAGAACTAGGTGGATTAACAGAATTGGGGTAGTCGGAGAGAGTAAGAGCATTTAGCGGGATAGCCGAATGGCGTAAGGGTGAAACCCTTACAGTATGTTATTCGAATGAATGAAAGTAGTAGGTGTGGCTGAAGACGATACAGTAAGAAATCGTATAGTTGGTTGTTGTTTTTAATGAATTCGTATAGAGAGAATATTTTTAGATTATTACTTCAGAGGAATCACAACGGATTCAACAGACGCTTTGAATACTTTCGGATCCTGAATTAGTAATGGCTCAAAGTATTTCGAATACTGTTTTCCAAAAATTAAAAACAATCAGCGTTGTTT
>GL381081.1:0-14386 GCA_000143925.2 Caenorhabditis brenneri | reverse complement strand
TTTTATACTCATTCGGCTTTCTCGTCGCAGCTTATAACCTTGTCCTGCATCACTTTATCAATCCAACTTCTATATTGTTGAGGCTTTTCGTGTACTTCCAAGTGCTCGATCGGAACATGATATTCTTTTTTGCCACTCTTTACTTTAACTAGCGGCAAATATGGAAACTCGATGTGCTTCCTATTATTTTTATAGATTTCAAATATAGGAATTTCGCGTGATGATACATCTCGCCGAGCTTTTATTTTTACCATAGCTTCGAATGAATTCACACTGCTCAATTCATTGAAAATGAGATGTCGCTCAGCCATCCTTCCTCTGAAAACATTAACAGCATTTGAAGTGTACATGTTTTTTGCAACTCACAGTGATTCTTCCCATACTTCGGTGCATTTCAACTTTAAACCTTGAAGATAGTGATCAATTTTTTTCGCTGCCGAAAGAGGAATTGTGAGGTTTTCATTTTTTAGCTGTCGTTTTTTACTGTTGCGAACCTCATCTTCGCGGGTTTCGCTATCAACAATAAGGAGAATGTAGTCGAGAAGTGACATTTTCGGTGCATTGTAAAAAAGTTTCTCGACAACTGAAACGTTTAGCCTAAGACTTTTCGCTTTCTGAATAATCTTACTGCCAAAATTAGCCACTGGTTCTCCATCATAAAGCTCCTTGATCCCAATGTAAATTCCTAGCCAAGATTCGATTCGTGGAGCAATTTCAAGTGAATAATCAAAGCGGTTCGGATCATGGAACGATTCCGGAACACGAAGAATAGAGTTTCTTTCGTATACAAAATTTTTCGCAAACTCACTGAAATTTACATAGTAGGTTAGGGATCCGGTAAAATCTTACATTCTAACTTTCTCGTTCACTTCTGGTGTATATCGAACTTTTTGGGTGAGGACGACCTAGAATCTGTTTTATATATGTCATTGAAGCTCAAACAGATCGTAAAACAGACCTTCAAAAACTTGTAGCTTCTATTTGCTTCTTCATCTTTGGATTGATCTTCTCGGCTAAAATTCAAACGAAACCCTTCTCGTAGACTAAGTGTCATAGCGTATTTTGTGTTCTTTTGCACAGGGTCCACCAGAAAAGTTGTAATTGGTTGGTTGTGCTTATGTACACTATATACTGTATCCTTCCCATCGAATACGTAGTCCTCGATTTTTAAATTAGGGTTTCCGCGAGCTTCATGCCGCAAATGAAGCCAGAAGAGGACTGCCCGTTCAGGACTGAAATAATTTCCATTCAAAGTTTGTCGTCTGTGTTTTGAACTTACATTGGAACTTCTGAAACTTTGTTACGTACTTTTCCATCTTTTCCTTTTTTCGTTATTTGTTGTTGCATATCCACATGATACTCGTAGTACTCCCGATCGTAAATTTTTTCGTTAAACTTGAACCAGTTTACTAACAGCAAAACTTTCTTTTCATAAAAATTTCCGTCGCATTTCTTATTTGGTCTCGGAAACCATTTTAGATCCTGCAGTCATTAAAATGATCCTCTCTGAAATTAAAAAAAAAAGACTCACGAGGCTTAGTGATGTAGCTTGGTTTACCATGTTCTGGTTGTTCGTCACTGAAATGAATGAGATCGGATAAAGAAAAACCAAAGCGGCAACTAAATCAAGAAAGAGAAAGAGAGAACGTGTAAATATGTAGACATAGCATTGCTCATGATAAAAATGGGGCTTTACGTAACATTCTATAGCTCTATGAAATAACGCACAAGTTTTGAAAACAATAAATACTCTGAGAAAACAAGGTGACGAGAAACATATTAAAACCTCGATGCTCGGAAAAAAAAAGGAAAAACTTCAATTTCAGTTTCTTCGTTGTTATTAGTGTCGTGAATTAAAATGCGTTCTCTGTATTTGCGCGTGAAAGTGCCTGCAGACAACGAAACCAGAAACTGCAGAAAACTATTTTTTTTCCAAAAAGTTTTCTCAATTTCAATGGCTTTTCCGTTTGATATTTTACATTCCGAAATCATTCGAACAGCTTTGGAAGGTGAGAAAGACCGGTGTGAAGCTAGGGAGCAATTTGGGACGGTAATAACTTAAGTATGCATTCGCAGAAGCTTATCATTAACTTTCAGATCATTGAAAACTTGAATGGTCCTGCTGATATCGAAAAATATGAAGGTTTAGTTCGAAAAGCTTTCCTTCACGTAAGTTTTTATCGTGCTGTGTTGATTCATAATGAATGTTTTCGATTTCCAGTCTAACGCGGAAACCAAGCTGGAGTCTATTGGGTTTCGAGTTGGAAGGCAGCTAGTGGAGAAAGTGTCGAAAGAGGCTCCTAAACTTGTCACTGAACTTGAAGTAATGTTTTATCCCGAGGCATTATACTGAAAATATATATTGTTTTAAGGTTGTAAAATTCATTTGTAAAGATTTCTGGACATCAGTCTTTGGCAAGCAAGTGGATAACTTGAGAACAAATCACCAGGTCATTTTCTTTTCAATTTCATAGTTTCAATTTTTCAAAAATTATAGGGAGTCTATGTTGTACAAGACGGACGATTCACAACACTACGAAGTTTTCCGGAAGGTGATCAGTACGTCAAGGAGTGTGGATACTTCTTAGCTTTTCCATGTGGTCTTCTTCGCGGTGCATTGTCAGGATTCAACATTCGAGTGAGTGGAATGTCTTGTTCCTGAATTACCTAAGCTTTTACAGGCTGTTGTAACGCCAACAATCGAAAGTGTTCCATCGGTGAAGTTCCACATACAAATTCAGACAAAATAGGCCGTATGTGTTGAGTCTTTCAGAATTTTATCTGTACATAATTTATTTAATTTCATGAAAATAAACCGGTACTTATTGTAATGTAATATCTAAAGCATTTCAAAAAAATTAACCGTAGTTTCACTTGCTAAGAAGTTCGTTGATTTTCACCGGAGTTTTTCCCTTGGTCTCTGGGAGATACCTTCAAAGTACAATCTTTAACAGTTTTTCTACCAACGGTACTTACATGTAAAAATAGGCAGCAGTGATAGTCAGAGGAACGATGAAAAGTAAGAAAGCAAGTCCACCGATGGAGTCTACCAGAGATAGGTATATAACTGGACAGATAAAAGATCCGATGAATCTGAAAGAAAAATATTGAGAGTTGTGTTCAGAGCAAATATGCAACTTACTGTACAGATGTGCTGTAGCTCTGCATTTTGGAAATAGTACCTGGTGGAGCTAATTCGGCTCCAATAAATACAGCAGCAGGACCAATTCCAATACTAAAAACAAAAGTAAACAATATGAATAGTCCCAGGAACGGCCAAGCAAGGAATGCATTTTTCGTTGAATCATATAAGAAAACCAATGCCATCATGATCGTATTAATGAGGGCAAGAACAAGTAGTGACGTAATTAGAAGAGGACGGCGACCAATCTGAGCCAACTTTATTTGTAACAAACATTGAGACTTCCTCTTCAAACCTTGTCAATTGTTATTGCGGCAAGAAGGGCTGAAACAATAGATGCCAAACTACACAAACTGTTAGCAACAGCTGATCCTTCTGTTGAGAATCCAACGCTCCGGAGAAGAAATGTTCCGAAGAATGAAATTGCTACTATTCCACTGAAATAACTCTATAAACATTTACCTATGTTGACATTTCAATTAAACTACCTGAATGCGACAGAAAAATTTATAGCAACAGAGAGTGATAGTGCTTGTGCGCATCCTTTGTCCTTCAGAATCTCTCTCAAACTTTTCTCTTTCATTCCATTATCATTGTTTCTCAAGTCTTCCAAAATCTTCTTTACGTGACAGTTCGTTCCGTGATATGCTTTCAATGATGCTTCTGCTTCTGCACTTTTTCCAACTGATAACAAATAGGTTGGACTATCATGGAAGAATATAATATTGAGGAATATGTGAATGGCACAAGGAATCATTTCGATGAGGAATATGTACTTCCAGAGGGATACTGTACCCAAAAAGTATGGAGTTCCTAGACTTGCAGCCATCAGGAATGCCATATTACCAATAAGACCACTGAGTGAATTAGTAAGTCCACGGAACTTGGTTGGACTGATTTCGGTCAAAAAGACTCCTTGCGCGGAGATTCCAATAGCTAATCCTACACCAGATAATATTCTTGATATTGGTAATAATTCTGACATCTCCAAAGTATAAGCCAAACCAAACAAAGGAGTTGAGACTAAAACAACTGTTGCTGCTAACAGAAGAGTCTTTCGTGGTCCGATCTTGGAAAGCAGGTATATGGAAATGTATGCTCCAATCATAGCTCCAACGAAAAGACATCCAGCAAGTGAAGACCATAAAAGAGAAAGATGAGATGCAGTTGGTTCGAATGAGTATCTCCTGTAATAGAAAGGCCTATGTTTTTGGTGAAATAGCTACAATTCGTTTTTATCGTTGCTAGAGCATTATCAGGAAATGAAAATGTTGTGTAATTTCTATTGGATTGACGATAGTTTGTTTTCAATCATATAATAGGAACTTCATGCTTCTTCAATTATCTGTACTCAACGAAGATGCTTTTATTCCCTTTCTTGCTTTGATCACCAAATATAAAATAATGATTTCATCCAATCGAGCTATGTCACTAAAGTATATTATGACGTTGTTTTCTTCTCAAAAATTCATTCTTGAATACAAAAAACATACATACTTTTGTAGATTATCCACTATAAACTGTTGAAGGATATCAGATAGAGGGTTGACCGCTGAGATCAAGTATCCAAAATGAAATCCTCCAGCGAATGTAGACACTACCGAGGTACCTAGAAGGCATGGAGTCAAACGAGATGAAGTATCGAATATCTGATCTATTGGAAGCACTTTCATTCTACAAAAAGTTGAGGTCAACAGCTGCCGAGAACGTGTTCAAAATGTAAAAACAATTAAGCCAAGTGAAATGATAATTAAAATGGAAAAGCATGAACAAAAGTGCGTTTGAACGTGGGTATGGTCGTGCTGAAGAAGCGAAAATGATGGAGAGTGTATCGAGTGTATCAGAAAAAAAGGGACAGAACTTGTTTCGCTGGTTCCCCTCCCAAACAAAACCGCTGCAAATGCTGATAATGGCATTGGTGAAAAGAAGAAGATAGATGATCGGTAGCTGGGAAAATTGAGACGAGAACCAAAGTATTTTGTGTCTTCTGATGCTCATCGAACTGTTCAATCAAACCACTTGGAGTGTTTTTGATTCGAAAAAAAACTATCCCGTTTTTATGTAAAGTTTTAATTCAATCTCCGAATATTTATCAGGGTACCACGAGAGTGATTATCAGACAGTTCCCCAATTGGATTTGGCGTCGTTGATAGTCTCATTATCGTCTGCAGGTCGTTCACACATTTTATCTTCTGAAAAAACCACTTGATTCCGATAAATTTACTCGAACTGAATTACCTTTTTCAGGTTGAGGTTCCTCTTTTTTAACGGCTACAGCTTCTGCCGATGCCTTCTTGACAGCGGGAGTTCCTCCTCCGACTGTTGGAGTGCTTGCTGGCGCATTCTTATCCAGGTTACGTGGCTTCAATTTCGATGCTTCATTCTTCTTCTTGCATCCGACAAGCATTGAAATGAAAATGGTGGAGAAAAGAAGAAGTTCAATGAGCATTTCTCAATTTCTGGTCTTTTATGTATCCTAGAAGCTTGATCTTCAGAGTAGTGGAGCATAAAGAAATCTTACACTTAGACAAAGGAGACTGTAGAACTGTGAGAGTTGTAATACTGAATTAATGATGCTTTGGAAAATAATGACCTTCCAAACAGGGGTCATTGATACGGTCAATCATAATTTCACGTTGATCACCAAGTTTATCAAGTGCCAAAAATACATTTTCTTGGCATTTGATCTGTTCACTTGTACTAGTTCTACTTTTTGACACTTTTAGCGACAAAACTCATTGTGCAAAGACACCGAAAAAACTATGAACAAATAGAACGGAGGTAGTATAAAAGAGAACTCTTTCGACAGTTACAACAAGAATCTTCTCATTCTTCTAACAAATTCTACTTCAAAAATGAACGCCAAATTGTAAGTTTTATATTGTGAGGTAACAAAGAATCTGATTATAATATTTCAGTCTTCTCTGTGTTTTGGCTCTTGTCATGTGCTCAATTGTCCAAGAAACAAGTGCTCAATACTACGGATATGCTTCTTCTTATTATCCATCTTACTACGGTGGATACGGTGCATACAATGGATATTATGGAGGATATGGATATGGATCAGCTTATGGATACTATGGAAAGAGAGAAGCTGGATTCGGAACATCTCAACAAACGAACTAATTTCTATTCTAATAATTGTTTGAGAACTGCCTGTTGGTTTTAAAATGAATTCATATGCATCAAAAACAATATGATTTTGCACAACAACACACAATTAAAAAAAAGGGAAGACCATGTTGGGTTCAAAACATTAGAGACCTACTCATTATTTCTCGTCGATGTGTGAAATACACGGTAATACGTGTTTTAGTTTTATTTTTCATTTTTACCATAATACCCTAATTCCCTGAATTTCTTCGGTTTCTCGATTCCCCACATTCGCTCATTTATTTCCAAATTTATTTTCTATTATAAGAAGCACGGGACTACACAAATGGATAAAACTCTCGATGTTTCCAACTTGTCTTCAGGCACCCAGGTATCCTTAATTGATTCCTCTCAGCACATATATGAGATTCAGGTGTATAAATGGACAATTGATAAAAGAATAGCACAAGGAGACTTCAGTTATATCTATTCGTGTAACGGAACAAGCAACGTGTCAAATCATAAGCAGTTTGCCTTAAAATGTGAAAGCGCCCAGAGTCCATTGCAGGTGAAAACGGGAAAAGAGATCATAGAACAAAGAAAATAATAAAAACATATTTCAGATGCTAAAAATGGAGGCGTATGTTCTGCAAAAGATCTCGAAAAGGAATTCTCGTCATTTCTGTGATGTGGAGGATATTGGGAAGTTCCAAACCATTCATTACATTGTGATGAATTTAGTTGGAAGAGCTTTAGTGGTGTGTCAAGATAAATAGAACCTGACTGTATTATTTCTGTTCTTTTCAGGATTACATAAAAGCATCGCCTACGGGTTTGATATCGGTGAATTGTGCTCTCAGTGTAGGAATTCAAATAATTGAATCACTGGAAGATCTTCATAATTGTGGCTATATTCACCGTGATTTGAAGCCATCGAACATTTGTTTTGGTAGGAAAGATCGAGGAGAACTTGGAAAAATGTATCTTCTGAGCTTTGGGATTTCACGACGCTTTCTTGATCCAAAAGTAAAAAGAATCAATAGAAAAACCAAATAATTTTCCAATTACAGAATCAAATAAGAAAACCACGTGAGCATGTTGAGTTCCGTGGCACCGTTCGATATGCCTCTCTGAACTGTCATCAACTTCAAGAACTAGGTCGAAAGGATGATTTGGAGTCAACACTCTATGTTCTCGTTGAAATGATAACTGGTCAACTTCCCTGGAAAGGTCTTCCAGATAGTGCAGCAGTTGCTCGTGCCAAACAAATGAGTCGTCAACCACCAGCCATCAGTCAGTTTTTGAGAGGAGCATGTCCAACTGAAGAACTCCGTGAATTTATGTGCCTCGTCGATTCGTACAACTATTTCTCCACTCCTGATTATGCGACCTTTTTCAATGTGAGTTCAAATGTTCCTACGTGGTTCAGATAATATAGAATTTTGGTTGCATGAGTCAGTTTATTTCCCATTAAAATAATGTACTCTATTTGCGTCATTGCTATAGTTTTTCTCGTTTGATCGACAACTAAGAATTTACTACAAATATTCAGGACAGAAGACAATTTTCTCTTTTTTTTTCAGATTCTTCGTCGAGCTATCCGTCGAAATCCACAACCAGAGCATCCATATGATTGGGAACAAGGAGGAGCGAATCCACTCTGTGATTTGTGAATTCAAACTTTAAAATTGGATGAATAAAGTTTCGATTTCCACTTCCGATTTGATTCTGAACATCTTAAATGGGTACAGATACCACAGAATTTTGAAAACGAAAGAAAAATGTATATTCCCATTAGAAACATTTACTTCCGCCTCTATATGCCAAATAATATTTGTCTGAAATCGTTTCCCAGACACCTTGGAAAATGCCTCGTACAGAAAGCTTTAGATTCCTATAACCTCCTTCTTCCCCCCGGGAAAAAAAGCGAATACTGCTTTCAGAACAAGTCTGAAAAAATATTAGTTCCTCCTTTGGAGGCAATGAAATGTTTTGAAATGGGTGTATAAATCAGTTAAGCTTCAGTTTTCCTCGACAGTTCATTTCTGAAAATGAGAAACAGGAAGATGAAACTCTAGATTCAGTTGTTTTTATTCCGTATCCGTTTTCTCCGTTCTCTCCGGATCCATGCATTTCATCGTAGGAGCTCTTTCTATTCTTTCGTCCTCCTCCTTTTCCTTTATTTCTTCATCTTCTATTCCAGAGCTAGTAGTCTCCGGCGCCCCCGTCGATTCTGATTGCCTTCTGCTCTTTTTCTCCCTTGACAACGAAGAAAGTGGGCGGAGCTTTATATATTCGTTTGCCTTCTTGTTTCGGGATCTCATTTCACTCCCTCTCCATCCATCCAGTATCTCCATTTTCTGCTCTTATTTTTCCCAACTATTCTTTTCTAAAATTGTTGAGCCTGATTGGTTTTCTCGGGTCGCACCGAAGGTGATTTAATGGGTTCTTGAGTTGATTGAAATATGTTTAGAGTTGCAGAGTTCCTAGAATACACTGCTTGTAGTGTTGTGATGTTGTGTACTAATTGTGCCCGCTTTGTCAGCTTATCTAGCGAGATAATTTCATAGTTGAATGCATACCATTTCGAACTCTAAACACAAGTTTCTTGAAAACTTCTCCAAGACCTAATTAGATGAGACATCTCTCACATTGTTCAAATGATAACCATTTCTGAGCCATAAACATCAATTCTCGCCACAAGCTAAATTATTCCAAGACTGGTTGTCCCGGGAAAAAGAGTTGATGTTCTCAGCAGTAGTATGTCTGGTGAACTAAACCGATATATTTATTTGATTGAATTCGACCGGTGTTATTTTTTGACGTAACATGTTTACTCCACTGTAAGTTCACCGGACCAAACTCAATAGTCGTTGTGGGAGTTTTGTACCTAAGTTCAGCGTTCAAATGAAAGAATTTTCAAGAAATTCGAACACCACATAGTTTGCTTGAAAGGGAAGCTGCCCAATACCGAAGGTGTTAGAAAGTTTTGGATAACTAGTTGTGGAAAACGCATACTTCTGTCTATCAGATCTGTGTTTATCCGAAGGGAAGTATCTATACAAAATCCAAACTTTGGTAATACACTCCAAAGTAAAGCTACCATTTATATGTGTATCTTTTCCTTTTTCTTCCTCATCAACAAACTTGATTCAACCAAGTCCTAACTTCAACTTCACAAAATCATATTATCAATCTCATGGATTGCCAGAAATCTACATCATTTTGTTCACACGCTCTTTCGCGTGGGACTTCTTGCGTCAACTCAAATTGTTTTGGAGGATAGAATTCCCAGAAAACTTTGTACTTTCATTGAAATGAATTCATGTCTCCTTCTCCTTCTTCTTGTTCACTTTCTGATATTCCTTCCAAAAATGACGTATTGATCCAATTACCAATTGAAATCTGATTTTTCACCTGTTCGTTTTTTTTATTTCCTGCCCACCCCAAAACTGAAGTACCTTCC
This sequence comes from Caenorhabditis brenneri, assembly GCA_000143925.2. Classification (NCBI taxonomy): domain Eukaryota; kingdom Metazoa; phylum Nematoda; class Chromadorea; order Rhabditida; family Rhabditidae; genus Caenorhabditis; species Caenorhabditis brenneri. The sequence continues at coordinate 4,685 of GL381081.1, read as the reverse complement.
AATATTATTTTCCGTTTTTTTTTTCTTTTTTATTTGCATTTGTAATGTCTGCAGCTATATGATTTCAATCCTATGGTAATCAGTTTTAAACCGAAAAATTGCAGTGAGTCAGTGAGCAGGTGGTGCAAGAAATGAACGGCAATTTCGGGCAATACATCAACAACTGCGACAATTTGGATGAACAAATCAGCGTCACAGATTTCATAAAGACTCTTAAAAAGGTGTGTTGTTCGGGTATGGGCCTACTATTTGTGCCAGCTTTGAACGGTTTGAAAGTCCCCTTGCGCTTATAGGATACGCCTGAATTGGATAGACCATTCCAGTATCTGAAACCAATCAAAACGAAAAAAAAAACGAGTTCCCAACTGTGATTCATTTCAGGTTGAGTCATCCGACACTATCAACGGTCGTGACAGTACCTCATCTAGCTCATCAACTGATAAACTTGCAAAGTTGCCAGAAGATGGACGCAAAGTGGATAAGAAAGGAAGTGCCAACGACTTGCTTCAAAACATGCGCAAGAGATTTGTTCATCGTGCCACAGAGCCGATCTTCCACGCCTTGCCAGAGGCGCAGGTAAGCAGGTGTGTGCTCCCTTTGATTCTGTCTGAATGCATGATTTTGGTGTTGTATATCAGTATATGATTCATAGGATATTATTCATACTTTGAAATCCACATTTGTCATGATTTGATAGGTGCGTTCTAATAAAAGTAGGAATGTCGAGAAGAGCCCCCAAATATCAATTGAAGAGAAAAGCCCCCCACGTTACGTGGGAGGGAGTATGAGTGTTTCAGAATAAGTTCTACCGGTCTTATGACGTTTGTGCAAAAACATTCCTTTCCTTTCAAACTGATCTAAACTCGAAATGTTAGTAAATCCGTTTTGTTTTAGGAAAGAAGAGTCGTCAGTGGCCGGGATGGCTCCTCCACTTCCTCCACGAACTTCAGCCTCAGCCGGGAGCCGCAAAGCGTCGAAGGAGGATGCGACGACCTCCTAAAAATGCCAAGTTTTGATACATCTCTTGACAGAAAAACTGATTCTGAACCGACGTTATCCAAGACTCGTAACAAATATAAAAACCCGTGAACAATATTCTAACCACTTCCCACATCTAGACATTCTCCTATTAACCGATGTATCACACGTTCTTCTTACAAAAACAAGTATATTTTTCACTGGCCCATCTACGAAGAATATCTTTAAAATGCATGTGATCTAAAATATCTTACATATTGAGCTCTTCTCTTAAATTCTCTTCTCCATTCTCCAATTTTAATTTGCTTCCATCTGTTCCACTTCTACGTCTCACTCTCTAAATAAAAATGTATTTTCGGTTTGATTCTGTTTGGTTTTGCATCTGCAATCTGCCATTCGGTTTTTTCCTCATCTCACATTTTGCAGTGGTCGATCGTTGTTGTTGAAGAAGAAAATAAGATATGAGTGGCAGAAGGGAAGTAGTGGACAAGGGGGAAAAAAAAGAGAAAAACCAGTTTGTGGCCGGTACTCTCTTCGCACCGGACATTTCTTCTGATGTGTACGCGAAAATTCTGCAAAACGTAGAAGAAAAAGAAGATGTCATCTTGATGCCGTTTTTCAGAAGTTGGAATGGAATCTATTCTGCCGGAAGAGATGTTCGCGAATTTATTTTTTTTTCAAGTTTTTGTAATGAAAGTTAACAAAAGGGTTCGCACTGAACTCTTAAACAACAACATTACTTCCTCTGAAGCAAACAAAATGCTTGAATTACTTAAAATATTTATGATACAATACCATAGATTTGTTCTGGGGTACATAACCTGGGGATTACAAAAAAACAAATTTGAAACTAGTTTTCGTTTTATATATTTGAAAGTTTTTAAACTTTCAGATAAATGGTGGGAACATGCTGGTTTGTTCAGTTTCTCCATGAGTTCAAAGTCACCTCTTGATCCAAATGTTGCACCAAAACTGGTGGCGTTTCTCTTCGTCTCATACACTCTAACACATGCAAGTCGAGCGTAGTTGTGGTTCACTGTTCGTGCACTCCTCTCGGACAACCTATCCAACCTTTTTTTTTTCGATTTTTCGTCTCGTTTCTCCAGATTTTTCATTCTGATTCAAAATTTTCATCCTATCTCTTTTTTCCTCTTGCCGCTGAAGTTAGCATGAAGAGCAATAAACATTTGACACCACACAACCAGCCAACAGCGTTTTTGAACTTTCTATCTGTCTATTTCGTCCTTTGTTGCCAATCAGTAATCTGTGATAAAAGTGTGCCTGTCATAGACATTCTAGACTGAAAACAAGATTTTTTGAGTGCGGAAATGCTAAAAATAATGCATTCGATGACGGAAGCCCTCCATTTTTTTTTGTAGTTGTTTGTTTTTAATTAACATTTCTGACTATACACTTCAATGTAGGTTAAAACAAAAAACACATTCGTTATCTCAGCACAAGACTCTTTATCAATAGTCATAAACTCACATTTTCAAAATTATTCTTTCTCAAATAGTACTTCTCTTTGTGAAAAATGTATAGTTAGTCGATTTTCCCATATCTTATCTTTTTCGAAACTCTTTCTTTTTCTTCCATCTTCAATGTGTGAGATTGTCAAGTGACTGGTTCAATAGTCTTTCCATCTAGAACACTTCTTTTGATTTTTGTACCTTTTGAGTGAGGTCACACTTGGGGTACACATAAAGATCGTCATTTATTCACATGTTTCTCCCATTTTGTCTCATTGTCACTTCACCGGCTAAAAGAAGAACCAACAGTCACATGAAACAGTTTTAAAATTTACACTACAAACTCCAATTTATCACACAATCATCATCGTTCTCCGCCTTAACCTTCAACCAATCAGTCCTCTGTCATTTTAGGGTCAATCCCCATTTTCCACTTGCCCTCTTCCTCTTTATTTGCTCTTTTCTCGACTTTCCGCAGTTGTTTATTTGACTGACAAACGGTTTTTTACAGACTTCCTTTGCTCCCGATTTCGCCAACTTTTTCGTCGTCAGTTCGATTTATTGTGAAATGTGAAAAAGAAGAACTCCGCCTTCGAGCAACTTCATTTCATTCCTATTTCCCTTTTTCTTACTCTCCTAAATCAATAATCTGTGATTTTTGACGTCGGGTTCTTCCTTCTTCTATTCTTTTATTCACACATAAACAATCAAAGTCATGATATTCCCTATCGTTTCATTCCTTCTAATTTCCCTTTTCTCCCTTCTATCAGTCGTCACAACAAAGACTCAATACTGGTGCCATGGCGACGGAATTCTGAACAATGTGAGTTTTTTAATGACTATAATTCAATAACTGGTACATTGTTTAAAAATAGAAATGTAGCTTTTAAAAAAGACTGACCTTCTCACTCATCAGTTGCAACAAAAATGTGAGACGACTTTACACTTATTGGCTTGACCCACGATGAGAGAATTAGAAGAAGATAGGATAAATACATTTTTATCTTTGAAGACAACTGGATAATTAATTGCCAGCTTTCAGCAACACACATGTCGATTCTTCACGATAGTTATCGATGCTGGATCAACTGGTACTCGATTACACCTTTACCAGTTTATTCATGATCCAGCAACAGCTTCACATGGAATGCCATTTAAGGTCGAAAAGGAAATATTCCAAGAGGTTTCACATGATACACGCTCAGATAATATTTATTCCTTTTCAGGTGAAACCTGGACTTTCATCATTTGCTAAATCTCCATCCTCGGCTGCTGACTCTTTGGAACCACTTCTCCAAAGAGCACGAAAAGAAGTACCACATTTTATGTGGGAAAAGACACCTATCACATTGAAAGCCACTGCTGGTCTCCGGCTGTTACCTGGAGATATGGCTGATGATATTTTGGAAAAAGTTGAAGAGCGAGTTTTTAATAGTGGATTTTTTGCCGCTTTCCCCGATGCAGTTAACGTTATGCCAGGGAGTGATGAGGGTGTATACAGCTGGTTCACACTTAATATTCTCCTCGAAACTCTTTTCACCGGTGAGCTATTTTTCGATTGTTGCAGCTAGTGTCATTGTTTGCTTTTGGTGCATCCTTGACATTGTGTTAGAGTGAATCGAAATAGATCACGTAGGCTATTAGAGGGCAATGAACAGATTAATCGAAATCAAGATTAAAAGCCGTTTTTTATGATTTCATTTTTTAGTATACATAAGTTAGAAAACTGTCATAGCTCGCTAACCATCAATTCGTTATATTCGGTTCTGCAACCGTTTGACACTTTCTGACTTCTTTGTGACACGAATTCCAAAAACTAAACTCGAACATCACAGAAATCAGTTAACCACAAAACTGATAACATGTACGTCAATCACCGCCATGATTTTAGGAATTAAAAATGTTAATTCACAAAAAGTCAAATAAATAATTCAAAGTTCAACGAATAAATTAATAGAAAATGCTAATTTTCAGATGAACCATCAGTAGGAAATAAGCCAGCTGCTCATCGTTCTGTCGCCGCTTTTGATCTTGGAGGTGGATCAACTCAACTTACGTACTGGCCAAATAATGAAGCTGTTTTCTCCGAACACATTGGTTACGAACGGGATATTGACTTCTTTGGACACCATATCCGATTGTTTACCCACAGTTTTCTTGGAAATGGATTGATTGCTGCACGATTGAATATTTTACAAATGGAAACCGATAACGAGATTGAGTCAGCACATCAACTGT
>GL381079.1:3979-18534 GCA_000143925.2 Caenorhabditis brenneri | reverse complement strand
CATGGATATGTTGTCAACGCCGTCGATTATTCAAATTTCGTATTTGGCATGTAATAAGCGCAATATGAAAGATTTTTACTCGGCCCTGAAAACGAGAAAAGCGTTGAAGATCGTTTATTGTCCTTGTTTGAAACGGTATCAAGATGTTGAACCAAGAATATCCACATACTGAATGAAGGTAAATTCACAGGATTTCAATGAAGCTTATAGTGCTGATCTTGAAAAACTAATGTAGTAGCAGTACAGGTTTCAACAACAAAAAAGTTATATGTTGTCCTTGCTCGAAATCACCTGAAGCTTATTTCAATCCACAAGTCCATTCATTACGGTATTTTGATGAAGCAAATTATGTATTTTGTTAGGTTTTTTTTTCTTTTAAACATCTGAATTATTTGCCATTACACGTCGAAAATTATCGCCAGAAGCTTAATTTGGTTCAGCATTGCTATATACACAGGTGGTTCGCGTACAGACGCAAATCGAATCCGCCACCATCCGAAAACATATTCGCAACCGAACACGATTCGGATCTTTTTTCGTTTTTTTTCACTGATTTTTCCATCAAAAGTACTGAGCCGTTTTACAACCGTACGCGAAATTGCAGAAACGGACCAATCGCGAAATAGGTTTTTTTTCCGTTTCTTCAATTTAGATCAGTCCGTTTCTTCAATTTTAATGGCGATGGATCCTATTTGCGTCGGTATGCGAATCACCTGTGTATTTATAGAATCCGAATTAATGCTTAAATAAGTAAAAATAACAAATCCATTCAACATCATTAGTTTTTGGGTCCTTTTTGTCATTTGAACATATTACGTTTGAAAGAAAGTTTCTGTGCATTTTTGAAAATTCTATTATTCGAACGAAAAATGAATCAAAAATCAAAGATGTTGACCATTACTATCTACAACTGCCTAGTATCTAGTTGGCAAACTCCAGATGTCTTCCCTCGAAAACACCGAATTTTATAAACTAGAATAGTCAGTCAACTATATCTGTACATCAGGGCGATTTTTAAAGTTAATTCTTCCAAGAGAGCAATGCGCATCATCTAAGAGGTAGTAATTAAAGATAGCATCATATGGAGTATAAGGAACGTGAGCAATGACTGTCCAGTTGGATCAGGCAAGCAAGGTTTTGGTAGTTCTGGTTGTAGACGCATTTTCTTGGAGGCAACGAATTCGATGCTTCTATCAGAGAGATATAGCTTCTATTTCATTATTGGGAAGTAGCAATAATTGGAGTTGATAGTCTCGCCTTTGGGCAGAAGTTTCCAGTGATGAACGGAAGAATTTCTGTACATAAGAACGGAAAAATTTCTGTACATTCCGATTTTTATAAGTACTCATAAGCTCACTCGTTCAACGCCGACTACAAGTGATCGACCTCAAAAATACATTTTCTGGCAACTTTCAACAACAGTATTGCTGAAAATGGTATCTGATATTTGAATTTTGTCTTCAAACAATCTTACGTTTCAGGTGTACATTCCTTTTTTATTCTATACTCATTTAAAATATTATCAAGAGTGTTCTGGCTGTAATTCTGTTGATCCATATGATATCCGTAGTTACTATCAATTAGTCCTGTATTCAAAACTGATTGATGTTCTATCAACACCTCTAACTATGCAAGTCACATACCTCGGCTGCAATGGAAGGAATGTGAAAAAAATATTCTCCCCTTTTCAAACGAGGAGAATGCTAAAAGTTTTCTTCTGCCCTTGCTTGAAATCACCTCAAGTATCTGAATCTGATAAAATGCAGCTAACGCTTTGACTTAAATTTCTTCCAATTTTTTTCAAGTAATGAACCCCCTTGAACAAACTGGGTGTGAATGGTGATTTATCATATCTCAAATAAAAATATACCACTCTCTTTATGAATAATAATCCTTTCTTCCCATTTTTTTACTATATGCTTGTTAACTGATTAATGTCCAAGTATGCGTCAGTGTACCCGGGCTTATGAACATTTTCTCACATTTGTTCTTGCCGCCGAAACTGTCGATGCGCTGTGGGCACCATTGTTTCCACAAGTGACATGTCTGTGTTGTAATCAAAAAAACATTAGAGCGATCTGTTCTCCAAGTAAAAAGCAACAAAAAATGATGAACCTCTTTCGTTGTCTTAGCTCGAAAACACGATCCAAGATGGAAGAGTTATTGTTTTCTAGTTCGATTGTTGAATCCTATTCGAGCAAGCTGTTTACCATGTGCTCCGGTACACGGTATCAAGCAATCAACAAAACAATATTTTGTGAGGTTGATGTTTAAAAACTCAGATACTCAGAGCTTTTAGGAAAATAGGCTCCACCCAAAAAGCAATTTCACTTCTGATTTATTTCAAAACCTTTTCAGAGAAAGTTCATCAAAGTACTAGCTGGCATGTCTGAGAAAAACATGATGAATTTTTCTTAATCATATTTTTCACGTGCTTGACTATCTACACTTAATCTGAATATTGTGAGTTGTATGAATGAATTCATCGGACTGGTATTCTTTTTTACCTGAGTTCAAATTAACAACGTCCAGCATAGGAATTTTATTTTATTTGACAGTTTTCGTATCAATTTTTCCGTTCTATGCATACGTGTTCAACCTTAATAAAAACCAAGATAAGAATGTAAGAAGAATGGTGAAGCATTACCGCAATCTATATTTTCAACTTTTCAGCTGGCTGTATTTCAAATCATTGACCATTTTTATCGTTGCATCAAAAGGATGTATATCACGTTCGTTTTCGTTTTATGTGTGTTTATCGCATCATATTATGATATCCATTCGTATCATAGTCAAAATCTAACAGCTGTTTTGTTTTGGATTGTTTTATTGTGTTGGTGCTATCTGCAAACGGAAACCGAAGTGAATCATTTACTGTTGTCTATATTAGCAGTACAAAGATTTCTGCTTTACTTTTTTCAAAAGACTCATAGTTTTCTGAATTTCGAACAAAAAGGAATGAGAAGAGTTCTCAAAGTATGCTATGGATTATCATTTTCGATTTCGTTCTGCTCAGCCTCCGCAATATTGATAGATATAACCAATTATTGATCCGACAATAATAGCACGGAAGTTCCAGATTTAAGTGACTACGAGCCCAATAAGCTTAAATTCAAATTTGTTTATTCAGTAAAGAACATTTCCCTAAGTTAAGATTTTAGTTAATTTTGTTTCAGGTTACTTACGGTGTGCTGAATATAACACTCTTTTGCACTTCACTTTTGTACATTCCAATTTATATAAGTATTTATAAGCTTACACGCTTAACGTCAAATACAAACGATCGACCTCAAAAATATATATTCTGGCAGTTTTCGACAACAATACTTATGAAAATGGTAACTGAAACTTAATTTTGAATTGAAATGACGTTTCAGGCCTACGTTTCTTTTTTCTTTTATATTCGTTTTCAATATTCTGATGATTCTTGGGAGTGTTTTGACTGCGGTTCCATTTATCTACACAAGGATGCTAGTTATTTTTCATTTGTCGTTTTTTCGAAAATCTTTGATGTTCTATCAACACTGCTAACTTTACAAATAACATATCTCGGCTGCAACAAAAGGAATGTGAAAAACTTGTTCTCCACTTTTCGAACGGGGAAAATGCTGAAACTTGTCTTCTGTCCTTGCTTCAAACCATCTCAAATATCTGAATCTTATCCGTCTGGCAATGCATCGAACACTATGACCTAACTTTTTTTTCGATGGCCCTATAAATTTTTCATCGTTCAAAAATCATTTTCTACACATGCAAATAATAATGAAACTAGGTGATAAAAATATAGTTTTTGTTGTATCAAAAAGAACTCCACTCTCGTTCGGTTTCAAATACCCATTGAAGCCAAGGCTAGAAGAAAGCTCTAATCAAAACGAGCTAATCACACTTGCCAAACGAAGTATAACAAAACCAGTTATTAGAGAACAAAATACAAAAAGTTTCCTTCTGATTTCACAAATCACATATCTATGCTTAAAAAAAAATAAGGAAAAGTATTGAAGCTGGTTCGTTGTCTTTGCTTGAAGAAAACTGAAGTGCCTGATCACATCAATCTACAAACCCATTTATCAGGGGTTATTGAGGAAATGAATGAAAACATTTCTTAAAGAAGTTCGTCGACTCTAAAAAAAAAATTAAAATAAATTATTTTCATTAAAGGGGGTGGTAACTCTCATATGTAGGGGAAATTTAAGGGGAAAAAAGGGCGCAGACTCTAATAGGCAAGGAGGGTCGGCGCCCTTTCTCGGCCACATAGCGCAGTCGGTAACGATTTTGGTGATTTGTCAGACCGACCTTGGGTTCGAACCCACCAGAGGTACTTATATTTGTAATTTCAGAGAAAATGTTTTTTTGAGTTCCCACCTCCTTTAAGTTTAGAACTACTAATTTTACTAATGATATTATATCCGTTTTATGCAGAAAAGGGATTAACACCGACTAGGATCAGAATGTAAAAGAAAAAATATTCAAATCCTTTCCTTTTAAAATACCAAGTCTTTAATCTTCTTTTTGCCTGAATGCTTTCTCGGGTATGCATACCATCGACTAATTCCATGTTTTCGAGGCCAAATGATATTTGATCAAAAGAGATTTTCATAAGCTTCTGTACACAAAATCAAACTATCAGAAAAACAATCATTTATGGAGTTGATGTTTGAATTCTCAGATACTCAAAGCTCTTGTGAAAACATATAACTAGACCCAAAAAGCAATTTTGTTCATAACCACTCATTTGAAAACCTTTTAGGGAAGTACTAACTGGGTGTGTCTGGCGAAATTTTTTTTCAACCAAAACTTTTTTATTTTTGATTATCCACGCCAATCTGGGTGAGATTTGTAAGAATGAATTCTTGGGACTCGAATTTTTCCATAACTGATTTCGAACTACGAGTGCCCGGCATAGCATTTGGTTTGCTTATTACAACTTTTATAGTAATTTTTCCGTTCTATGCATACGTGTTTAACCTTAATAAAGAACAGGACAAAAAAGTAAGGAAATATTTGAAGCATTTTCTCAATACCTATTTTTAAACTTTCAGCTGGCCATATTTCGAATCATTGATTATTTTTATCGTTGCACCAAAGGGATGTATATTACGTTAGCTGTCGTTTTATGTACTTTTATCGCATTATGGTACAATCAACATGTATACTACAATCAAACCCTAACAGTTGGTTTGTTTTGCATTCTAGTGTTTTGTTGGTGTTATCTGCAAACCATAACCGAAGTGAATCATCTGTTGTTATCCTTATTGGCAACACAAAGATTTTCGCTTTATTTTTTTCAAAAGACTCATCGTTTTTTGAATTTTGAACAGAAGGGAATGAATAGAGTACTCAAAGTATGCTACGGATTATCATTATTAATTTCATTCTGCACATTCACTGCAGCGATTCTAGATGGAAGCAATTCTTCCAATGATACTAGCACGGCAATTTTGAACATTACGCGCAATCAACCAAACGTCAATTTTGTATATACAGTGAATAATATTTCAAAAATTAAAATCTTAGTCAAATTATATTCCAGGTTTCTTATTGTGTGCTGAATATAACACTTTTATGCACTTCATTTTTGTACATTCCAATTTATATAAGTATTTATAAGCTCACTCGTTTGACGTCGAATACAAATGAACGACCTCAAAAATACATTTTCTGGCAGTTTTCGACAACAATATTGCTTAAGATGGTAACTGATGCTCAAGTTTGCATTAAAACAATGTTTCAGGCTTACATTCCTGTTATACTTTATATATATTATCAGTATTCTAAAATTACTCGGAATTGTTTTGATTGCGGTCCAGTTTATCTACATAAAGACAATATTTACTTTAGTGTCGTCATTTTTTCAAAAATCTGTGATGTTCCAGCAACATTGCTAACTTTACAAGTTACCTATCTCGGCTGTAACAAAAGGAATGTGAAACATCTGTTCTCCTCGTTTCAAAGAAGAAAAATGCTGAAACTTGTCTTCTGTCCTTGCTTCAAATCATCTCTAATATCTGAATCTTATCCGTCCAAAAATGCATCCAATACAATGACTTAACCATTTCCACAACTGTATTTTTTATACTCTTCATTGTTCAAAACTTGTCCAAACTCAGGAATCACTCTGTTTCGGTTCATAAAGCGCTTTAAGTTTTCTGGTCATTTTCAAACATATCGGAGCAGACAGAAATCAAATTATCAAGATTTTGAAGTTGACATTAGTTCAAGAGGAATAGTTCAAGAGAAAAAAATGAGTGCATCAACCCCAAAATGCACTCAATTATTAAAATCATTTCGAAAACTTTAAAAAGTGATTTATAAGTGCGTTGGGAACATAAAGTGAAATCATAGTATTTTGAGTTTTTAGGGTTATGGATTATTATTTGAATCTAGAAACTTTTATTGATCAGTGGTTTTTTGATAATCTTCACTACTCACCTTCCAATGAACACGTCTGGTCTGGAATATCTACAACCTCAAAGTTTTGCATGGAACGCACACAATTTTCTACTTCTGACGTGTTTGGCTATAACGTTATCGGTTTTCCCATTTTATGCCTATGTATATAAACTTAATAGATATAGAGATGAACATGTAAGTATATTTTTTTCAAGTTCATAACTGATGTTTTTCATTTTAGATTGCCGTTTTCCAAGTCATCGATCATTTTTATATGATCAGCAAAAGCTCTCAAATATCATTAATCATCACGATTGTTTGTATATTGGGACTTGTTCTTTTTGGAGATTCAAATCCAATATTAATGGTTGGGATAATGGCCATCTCTTGGTTCCACTTACAAACAACGACAGAAGTCAATCATTTCTTATTATCCCTACTTGCTATTCAGAGGTTTATGTTATATTTCTTCCCAAGTACACATCGTTTTCTGAACTTCAATCTCAAACAAATCCGGATTATTATACGATCTTCTTATGGATTATCATTGATCTACACGGGAATCTCAATATCTGCATGGATTTATGATAAAGTTTCTAATAGTACTGATGTAGAGAACTTCAAGTTTTTTTACACGGTTAGTACACATTTTTGAATATGAGTAATAGCGAAAATGTTCATTTCAGATTCCTTACTTCATATCAAACATCTTACTGTTTATAACTGCGTTTTTGTACATTTCAGTTTTCATAAGCATTCGAAAACTCATTGGTATCTCATCGAACCATGATAACCAGCCACAAAAATATATCTTTTGGCAGTTTGTAATGGCTATTGCGCTGAAAGTTGTAATAATTATTTTATTGTTTCTCTGGATAATCACTCTGATTCCAGCTTTTACTTCCGTTTGCATACTTGAAAGCTGTCGAAAACTCACCATATTTTACAAAGTTTTTTCATGTGGAAGACAGTTTCTGGATTGTGTTGGCTGTCAACGGGAAGATACTGGATGCAATGTCTACTCCTTTAATCATACAGCTGTCTTATTTGAGTTGCAATAAGAGGAATGTGAAGACGTTTATTTCAGTGTTTGAAACTAGAAACGCGTTGAAAGAGGTTTTTTGTCCATGTCTGAAATCTTCCCGGATTGAAAACGTTCCCCATTCGAGTAGTGGATCCAATGCAAACACTTCATAAGTCCGGGTTTTAAATGTTTTACTTAAACTGTTTTTTGAATGAAAGATTAAATACGTTTTATTGAACGCTTCTTAGCTCGCAAAATAAATTTTTTCAAGCATAATTCATCAAATTCTCTAAAACAAATCTCGATCACCCATAATTGAAAATGAAATATTCACTCAAAAAAGTCACAACATTAACTAAAAGTAAGCCAATAGGACCATTATTAGTACTCCGAGAATGTATGTTCTCCTGGAGTTTGACTGGTCTACTTCGAACTCTATGAAAAGTCCGTCAGCATTCCCGTTATCAACAGTGTACAGAAATTGCAGGCTGTTTGCATTTAGCTCATCATAATAATTCAACGAGGGAGGGGAGAATGGAATGTAACTGAAAATTGACTAGAATGCGTTGGGGACCTGCGGTGCAATAGAAAATAGAAAATCAGAAAGGCCACCACGTCTTCATTTAATTTTATAATTTTTCTCATTTCTAAAATGGGTCTTGAGGCGTGAACCTAAATATTTCATAAATCGGATGAATGATTACCATTTTTGAAACCAGTCTAAAAATTCCAATCGAACCCAAGTTGACTGGTTCCGAACGGTAACCTATGAACGATTTTAGTTTTATTTTTTGCCCAGTTTTTCACTAAATTCCAGTTTTCTCCTTGACCTGGAAAATTTTTGAACTAAATGGTTTCTGATTCTTTTTTCTTCTCATAGAGTACCATCAGGGCTACAAACCCATATGGTTTTGAAGACCGATTTCGGTTCCCGAGCCCAGTTATAGGCCGGAAACTGTGGTCCTCAAACAGAAGATTGAGCACTTTTTTATGGCTCACAAGTGTCAGAGTGAACCGATTCACTCGTGCCATGGCTCATTCGATAGATCTCGGCAAGTTACATATCTTCCAAAAATTTCAAAATAATCTTCCCAAAACTGGCCCAGCATCATTCAAAATACGAAAACATTTTTTGATTTTCAGGCCAAAATTTTTTTTGACATTTTGGCACTTTTCACATTCCTCGCTGTAAGTCGGCTCAAAATGGTCGGATCATCACCCCGAAAAGTTCCCCACAAAGCCGATACGGTTTTACGTGCGCCCAAACAATTTTAGATCGCTCACTCAAAAATGCGGCTCACACGACACACGCAAAATTGAAAAATGAGCGATTTTTGACGTAATTTTTTTGACATTTTTGGGCAAATTTTATGCAACATTGGATAATTTGCATTTAAGGGAGAAATTAGAAATTAGTGATCCTATAAAAAGATGAAACTAACCTTTTATATTCAGACCATGTGTGATTAAAAAAGCTCATGATCGTTAACGAAGGAGCCCCTTTCGTATCAAATGTTGAGATATTAAAGCGGAACTTTGCGACTTCTTTGTCTGGAGAATCAATTTGAGTAGTAAAAGGCAAATAATAAGTATTGGAAATGTAAGATTTGATGAATCCTTTTCTCCCGTATGACGATGTGGTTTGAAAACTGTTCAGGTCATAAGAGAATTTGAATTTGGCTGTTCCTCCTGTCACAACGAAAGCAGTGAAGTCTCCCCCGAATAATTGTGGTAAACCAAGTGAGCTGTCATTGATTCTGAAAATCTTTCTTGAAGGCTGTGAACTTCCAGAAATCATTAACTCACGAATAACTTGCCAATCGATTTGTTTCTTTCATGGTTCCCGAATAGACATTCAGAGTTCCAGATCCCTCTAATCCAATCAAAACACCCTTAATGGTATTGTAGAGGGCCGAAGCTCCTGAGGAGCCGTCCAGCACATAATTGACTCCGTATTTATCTTTTATACTATTTTGAATTTGTACAAAACTTTTAGAAAGCTCATAATCTTGAACCCACACTTCGTAACGCGAATTGTCATAACCCGATTCCAGGTTCATAATTGTCATGCAGTTTCCACTCGAAACATATTGTGATTGACTGTTCCAAAGCTGCAATCCTGTTCCGAGGCTAGTGGAATTTCCCGAATCACCATCAAAGAAAATGATGCCACGTAATTTGTTTGTATCAGTTGCTTCAAGCGTTTTGGCAATCACAGCCACTTTTGTTTCAGCGTTCACTTTGACTGATCATAGAGTTTGGAAACGAATGACAGATGGTTGATCATCAGACCTAGAGACGTTGCGTTCGTATCGATTGACCATGGAATCTGAAAACAATTACAGGTGCTGAAACAAAAGAATAGTTCAAACTCACACTGATGCCATGTCAGTATGAATCCAAAATTTACATTTCCATTTCCAGTTGCCAATTTTATAGTCCCTCCTTTTGCGGTGAAGAAGAATCCTTGGCTATCCGAAGTACTGACTCTGAAATATGATACTTTTGAGAAGCACATTATGTTTTTTTTACTCTTCTGTTCGATTCAATGCATCCACAATAAGCACTGGAGCTTTAGTTACTCTAGCATCAGTCTTCACTACCAACCACACTTTGGCAAACCATCCTTGAGGGACAATAATCTAGAGAATCGAAAATTTTGTTGGCAACATAAACTTCTTGAAAACAGAACACTTTTTTCCAATACCTGATAATCACATGCATAGTTTTGCGGAAATTGTGCATTACCATTAGTATTGTTTGGATAATACGTATAGGTTGAATCATCGAGGCTAAAGCGAACGACTCCATCAGTACAGGCTGGAAAGTGTTTTCTAAAAAATTTATTTTGCAATGAATCTTACGTGGAACATCAGCATTAACAGGAACTAGAAATATGGGAAGATGAAGAAGAATAAGAATGGCCAGCATTTTAGTTAGCAATGAAGAATGCTTCTAAAAAATACATATTTATTGTAATCAAAAAGTGAGAGGGCGGGTCACTGATACACATAAAATGTTTGTACATAATTTTGAAATTTGGTCAGAAAGATACATGAAGCGTTTCCAGCAATTTCTGATTAGGATGGAAACATTTTTATGGCATGCTATTATCATCATATTCTGAAACTGGCCAAAAACGGGCCGAAGCGGGCCGGAGCGGAGTGGAGTTAAATCTCCGCTCCGACTCAAGTTTTTTACACATGTTGAAAATTTAGATTTCAGAAGGGCTCACATAGCTATGGAAATAGATTGGCTGACCGGTATAACGGTATTCAGTCTGTAATTTTCAAAAAAAAAGGCAAATTTTTAAATTAGTGCATACACCACATTTCACGAATATTTGTTTATTTGCTTGCAACAACTGATCCTTGCACTATAACGCTTTCCTGTCTGGCCACTAGTGTACCGTCTCGTGAGAAATATTCGAAATTTCTCGAAGTCTCGTTTCTGTCCAGTCTCGAACCTGTCTCGTCTCGTCTCGTCTCGATTCGGTATCGTCTCGTTCTCGTCTCGTCCCGTCTCGTCTCGTTCTCGTCTCGTCTCGTTCTCGTCTCGTCTCGTTCTCGATCATTTCTCGATTTTTTCTTTTCTCGACCATTTCTCGTCTCGTCTCGCTTCTCGTTTTCTCGAAACGTGAAACTTTCCATTTTTCGAAATTCGACCAAAAAACACCACAATTAGGGTTAACCAATCAAGTTTTCGAGTTATTAGTCCCGCTCCAAGTGCATTCACCCTCTGGAGTGTCCCAATGGGCACAAAAAAGCAAAAAAAATCAGAATATTGCAAAAAAAAAAATCAAATTGAGAGGAACTTTCCACACACACACTTTGTGAGGGCTTCATTTTTCTTGTAACATTATCAATACAGAATATTTTACAGCTTTTTTTGAGAAATTCTCTCTGCTGGTTACTCGCATTTGATACTCAGTCAACGAAAGGCGAGAGGCGTATAACAATTTCTGATTCCCACCTCTTGAATTTGGAAGGTTATTCCGAGGTCTAATTTTGGGGGGTTATATTGAAATACGCCGGGGGATTATAATGGAGTTCACCCATTAGGTCTGTACTAAAAAACACCAGTTATGATGATAGAGCCTCGAAGAGCACGATTGTTGAAAAACTAGTAGTTTTTAGTGTTGTTTGCTTCAGAACTAGAAACGATGCGATGGGAGCGCCTCAAAATCTTGAAAACTTGATTGAATGATACGAATTGTGATGTTTTTTGGTCGAATTTCGAAAAATGGAAAAATTCACGTTTCGAGAAAACGAGAAGCGAGACGAGACGAGAAATGGTCGAGAAAAGAAAAAATCGAGAAATGATCGAGAACGAGACGAGACGAGAACGAGACGAGACGAGACGAGACGGAAACGAGACGAGACGAGAACGAGACGAGACGAGACGAGACCGAAACGAGACGAGAATTTCTGATTCTCGACGTATTTCTCGTTTATAAACGAGACGTTTCTCACGAGACAGTACACTACTGGCCACCTTCACTTTTGTTCCAGTTTATTCTCCACCACCCTGTGAGCATACGCTTTGTGAATTGCGGCAAATAAAACTTTTATAACTTTCTGCTCTTGCAAAAGTTGTTTGCTGCTTTTTATCAGTTTAGTTTGATTTGGTTTTCAGGATAGTAAGCTATAAAAGACTGGGAAAATCTTCCATAAATGACATGTAGGTTTTTTGGCAGTTATGAAAGGAATCAGTATTGTTCCTGCAATGATCGAGCTTCTTCATAAACACACAACAATTTTTGAGCAGTCAAAAGAAGCAAGCCATTGATCAGGATGTTGTCTTGCCCATAAATCTGAATATTGTCTTGATCTGAAATAAAATTTTACTTTATTGAAGTACAACGTGTGATGCTGTAAGTAGTCAAAACAAATCAAACATCACAAGGTATTCTAATAAACAGTTTCCAGACATGTAAACGTATCACCCGGCTAGAGATCCACCCACACAGACAGACGTCTACGTAAACTATACGGAAATGTTCCCGTGGGTCCTCAATAAGATACGAAACACGTACTTCCTTATTTTCGAGACTGAAAAACAATGAGGAAACATACCTTGATAACACTACTAAATCTAATTTCCGGTACGATAATTGTTTTTTATCTTTGAGAGATAACATCAGCTCGGTTCCTATAAGAGCAGTGCTACCATTGTTGATCATTTTTCAGTTTTCAGTTTCTTTTTATAATCCTAACCGCTTTTCTTACAGTATGCGTAACCCGCTTCCATTGAAGCCTCCTAGAGTGGGATGTTTCTCTGTTCGTACCGCCCTTCTTGCATTTGCACTTATCGGAATCGTTGGCTCTCCATGTCTTCTTGTCTACTGCTCCGACACTTTACCCACTACCTACGCTGGATGTGCTTTTGGATGGTTACTCCACTTCATTCTCCTTTTTGGAGTCCTCAAAAACAATGAAATCGCGATGAATCTTACAATCAGTTTGCTGATTATCGTTTTGATCCTGGACTTTTTCCTGTTCCTAATTGTTCCAATCGTCACTGGAAGCCTAGTGTCTTCTGACTATGTCAAGTTTATGTATCCAGAGCCTCCATACAAAATCATGAAAAACTGTATTGAAAAGAGTCGTGAACAAGTATCGGAAATGTTGAGAACAAAAGCTGAGACAAAATTCTGGAATGGATTGAAAATGGCGGCAGATTCTGGAACTAAGATCGCTCTTCATTTCGCAGGTATTCAAATTTTTAAACTAGGGGGTCTAAAGTTTGTTTTTCAGTTGTGGTCATGGAATACACTTTGTCCAAACGGTACTGGAAGTATGTGAGTCTCATGAGAGCACAGGAACATGCTATGGAAATGGATGGAATTTCGATTTATGAGGAACATTATTTATAAGATGGATAATTTTGATTTCTGATTATGCTTAACCAAGCTCTTTGATCCCTTAACCCCTGGAGTTTGAGAAAAAAAAAAGAAATAAATTTGTAACAGTAAAAATTTTATTGATCAACAAAATAAATAAAAGTTCTTCAAACCGTTAATTCTTCCGATTTCAATCGTTCCATTTGAATTGCAAACAAATGAAGGCGTTTGACCATGACGTATTTCAGATACATCACTGAAAAACTATATAAATATTCACACTTTCTCATTATAGAGCTTACCGCTTGCGCCCAAAACAATAAACATTTCCGTCGCTAGACCAGCCAGAACTCCCAACCAAAATTGATTTTTCTGTTGGTTTTCTTTGGGACCAAGCGTTCCTAAACTCTTCGATGCCATGGAGCTTGTGATAACCACAGGTAGGAAAAACATGAGAATAACATGAAGAAATAGGAAGAATGCAAGGAGTTTCCGACAACAATCGAGAACTTTCACATTGTATCTTATCGTCCCGAATAGAAGGAAACAGTAGAAAATGAAACTGAATATACTCCCAAAAGCTAGAAAACGTTCGGAACCACAGGTTAATAAGGATCCAAAAATGCCGAAAATAGAAAGAGTGATTAGAGATTTTTGGATTGGTAAGCAGCCAAGTAAGGGTTCGTTGGTCGTCATGTTCAATGAAAATATGGGAATGAAAAATATGAGGAGTGATTTCTGAAAATTCAAGAATATGGGAAAAGTGTCTAGTCCACTAATTGCCTGCTCTTTTTTGTTTTCTAGAACCCATCTCATTAAAATCAGGAAACGAGTGGGAGAGAAAAGTAAATTGTGTTCAGGAAGAAAAGAACATGTTAGTCATTTCTTGAGGAATGAGAAGAGTCTAGGAAAAATGATGAAAAATCGGGGAACTGAAAGTTGAATATTTCACAACTTTTCACTGAACATTTCAAAAATTATTAACAGAAAATTTATTCATCAAGATTTTCGGGTTTATGGTATCTGTTCGTAAGCCTTTCCTTCTCTCCAAGCGGCTGCGTGTTGTCGGAAACGTTTGATCATAACGATTTCCATGAAGATTACTGAAGTTTCAAAGTAATTTTCAAAACGTGCAATACTCTAAAAATCACCTGCCGAACTAATTGCAATTGATATTTCCGCGGCAAACCCAAAATCAATCCGAGATGGACATTTGGAGCAGTTCCCTGGACAACCTCCACTTTGTGTTCCTGCTTCTCCCATTCATTAATTCCTCCCTCCATAGATTTCTCAGAGATT
>GL381077.1:0-14162 GCA_000143925.2 Caenorhabditis brenneri | reverse complement strand
TTTAGCTGAAAGATCAGTGAAAATTGTCGAAGACCCTATCTGCATGTATTAAGATATCATGAGCTCATCATCTAGGATCTACTTATAGCAGTCCGACATGTTATGATGTCTCTATGCTGAGCCATCCTGCGTCGCAGGAAAAATCCATCGATCATGGTGATAAGCTATAGAGGTGCTGGAGGATAGAGTCAAAGAAGTATGAGAGAAAAGACTCCTATCCAATATCATCAAGGATATTCTCTAGAGTTGCGATGCTCAAATACGCATGAGCAGGCTCAGGCATCAGGAAAAGACACTCCTCATAAAATGAGCAGGGAGGGTCTCGAAAAAATCCGGGACAAAAACAAGCCTCAGAGGGAAAAGTACCAGTTGTTTCCTGTCCCTAAGGTAAAGATAAGCACCATCCCCAACAGGGCTTAAGGGTCCGTGTCCAGAAGCTAGCGACAAATGTCATATTATCTGCTCCTCGGAAACAATCAACATCAGAGGCGAGGACTCGATCTTTTGTTTCAGCACTAGTTTCGCAGGGATTATAGGCGGGACAGGCATCAGTTCGGCACTGTCTAGGGGGAGTTTGAATAACTCAGAGCGTGAGGCGTCTCACAAATAAACTCACCATGATAATTTACCCATCCCACCCACTCCCAAGTCCCCAACTCTTCTGTCCCATCTCTCTCTCTCACCTCCTCCCTCTCCATTCAATTTCACTACCAAATCAACACCAAGCTCTGACAACACACAGACTATTCCCTAGAACAGAATCACTCTGCTAGTCCCATCTCTCTTGAAAACCACTCTATCAATCGTCGCACTCTCTGCTCGTCCATAATCCTCCTATCCATCTTCCCGCTCCAATCGATTCCAAGCACTGAAATTAAAATCAAGTTTTCTGAACACTAACTGATTTGGCATTTCGAGTAGAAGTGTTGTAGAGGGAGCCGGGCTGAAGAATGTAAAGAGAACGTACCTCGAAGTTCCGATGTGAAGAAAGCCGGAGGTTCCATTGACGTCTGCTCAAAAATGAAAACTCCACAATCAGCAATAACAAAAAAAAAACGAAATTGAAAAACAATATAATAAATGAAAATTTGAATAACTGAAAAGAAAAACTAACCCGCAGCAAGAATCCCCTGGCTCCTTCCTCTCCACACTCACTATGAATCATGCGCGCTTCTCAATCACTGACACTCACATCCCATCCGTAAAGCGAGCTACTTCACTCTGCCCCTGCTTCTTGGGCCCGGTCCTCAGCCCCCCTTGGCCCCAAGACCACCTTCTTCCTTCCGATTCCCTGCTCTTCACCACCCTGAACATCCCACTACCTTAGTCACTCCAGTGAATGTAAACCCAGTCCCTCCCATCAATCCCAACACCTAGTCGATCCTAGATTCCCATACCCCCAAACACTTCATAACAGTCTCACATTCTCTGAAACCTTACCTGTCCCATATCTTCTCCCTCTATCCCCATCCCCACTTTGTTAACTATCTAAATCTTATCATCTTCCCTGCCCCGCCCGCGCTTGCGTATTCCCTCGAATTATGTTCTCAATCTCAACTACCCCCATAAAATAAAATAAACTAACTCTGATTACCGTTCCTGAAGTCGAATCCAATCCACCACTGCTGTTTTTCCGTCCACCAATCCACCAGAAGTCCCATGTGTCCAACCCGAAGAAGTACAGCCAGCCTAAAATTTCTAAGCTTAAACTGGGAATTTCGCTCATTTTTTTCACCTTAATCTCATCCGGATTCTCATTTATTGTCAACTGGGGCTTTGAAAATGTTACTGTACACCATTTCCCACTAGTCACTCTGAAACAAAGCACTCATTTTTCAAATTTTCGAGTTTTTTTCCTAAAAACTTGAATTTTCAATAACTTCCCGATATGCTAGAGAGTTCTAACCTAGCGCAATCGTTCGGATTTTAAAAGTTGGTCTAGAACGCGAAACTTTGTAAGAAATACCTGCAAAACTGACGTCGCTGCCGCGGGGGAACCAGGAGCTCGAGCCAGAGACGACCGCTCACCAGGGTGAAAATGAGGAAGAATGACTGTCCTTGACTGGAATGAAGCAAGCTCCGCCCACAATATTCCTCCGCAAGAGGGGGAGGAGAGAGCGCGCACCAGTGGAAAAGCGCGCAGCCAAGCCTGGGACGGAAGCCTGGACCCCGGACCAAGTTCGCCCCATGGGTAGTCGACCACGGCGAGTCGATTGGTGACACTCCCAAAGCCCGATCTCTTCCCGTTCCTAAAATCGCTTTTTCCCATTTTCGTGTTTTGGGGTTTTTATGATTTTTAGCGTTCAGATCTTCATTGAGGACAGTTTGGGGTCATATTTGATGAATTTTTGATGCTCCTGAAGTGCTCCGAATTGACATATATAGCCGTTTTCGATCAAGTTTATACCAATTTATGTCGATTTCTGGGGGCTTTGAAAGAGTTTGATGATCAATTGATCTGCAGTTGTGTTTTTCTGTTTTATTACGGTCATAGCTAACAGATTTTGTCAAATTCTCAATAAAAAACCCAAGATTTTCGTCTAATTTCGACATATGTAGTCACTTTTATCCAAATTTGTACTGTTGACTGTTGATTTCTGATCGCCTTGATAAAGTTTGATGGTCAAATGATTTGCAATTGTGTTTTTATGTTATATGATTGTCAAGACTAACAGATATTGTAAGATTCTCCATGAAAAAACCACAGATTTTTGTTTAATATCTACAGATAAAGTCATTTTCATCCAAACTTATGCCATTTTATGTAGATTTCTGACCGCTTTAAGAAAGTGTGTGGGTCGAATGATCTGCAATTGAATTTTTTTGTTTTATTATGATTAAGGCTAACAGATTATGAACGATTTTCGATGAAAGAACCACAGAATTTCGTCTGATATCTACAGATATAGTCATTTTCATCCGTGTTGATTTCTCTCCCCCTCTGAAAAAGCTTGATGTTCAAATGGTCGGCGGTAGTGTTTCTTTTTTTCTGGCTTTTTTTATCATTCACAAACTTGCCCTCAAAGTTTGAAATGGCAGCTTTCTTTGAAATCGAGCTCGAATTTTTCTAAAGTTGCTTTATGTACGGATACAATGGGGTTTTCATTTTTCGAATGTCTTGCTTCAGTAGCCGTCTGATGCTTTCCTAGCGGAGTGAATAATTTTTTTTCGACTTTGTTGATACTCTAAAACATGCCCAGAATGTTTTAGTACGCCTGCTCTTTTTGAAATCAAAATTCAATTTCCCAGAAATCACTTAATCTATTTGTAAAACGGGTATTTTTAGTTTTATCAATGTCTTGTCTCAGGAGCCTTATTAAACTTCAATGGGGCCTCAGACAAGTTTTATTTGACTTTGTTAAGATTCTAAAACATGTCAAAAAATTTTAGAATTTCTTTCATAACAAAAATTGCTTCGCTGAAGTCAATACTTGTGTTATTTAGTGGAAGCTACTTTCTGTGGTAATGTAACTCAGTCGCCCAATCTTGTTGAAATCGCGAGCGCTCTAATTTGTTTGGTCATCATCTGATTTGGTCAACAAAACCGTATCAGAAGGGCATCGTGTTGTTTTCCAAGAAAAAGTTCACGAGATGTATATTTACTGAAAACCCTCAAATACTCTCACTTCTTCTGAAGTTGTCAAATAACTTCCTGAACTGAACGGTTGCTCTAAATAGTCTCAACCAGTTGGGTGCAGTCAGAAAGTTCATGCATTTCTCATTGATTTCTGAGTTTCTTTACGAGTCGTGGACAAGAATGACAATAGGATGCCCCAAGATACGTGCCTTAACTTTTCGAAACTGGATTACTCCACACCTTACAGAGCTCTTGGAAATACTCCTTTCATTGGTGACTTGATCCAGATGACTTATTCAATGATCAGGAATTCTCCTTGGAGGAATAAAATAATAATTGCCAGGAATCAATCTGGCGTCTCCAGGAAGAGTCCAGGATGCACAGGTACTGTATATGTCGGTAATAGACAACAATCTGTGATTTCCTCATCAAGAATCTTGCAAAATTGGTCAGCCTCGACCATAATAAAACAATAGAACACGATTGCAGACCATTTGACCCATAAACTTTATCAAAGCGCCCAGAATTCTAAATAAAATGGTATAAATTTGGATAAAAGTGACTATATATGTCGAAAATGGAAGAAAATCTGTGGTTTTTTCATCAGGAATCTTGCAAAATCTATTAGCCTTGACCATAATAAAACAGAAAACCACAATAGCAGATCAATTGGCCATCAAACTTTCTCAAGGTGAAACCATCATATTATTCAGCTTGATATCTCGATGAGTGTATCCTTTTTCATGGATGTGACTCAATCCATCCAATATTTGACGGGAAATCTTTTGAATCGTGCCAGTTCTGAATGATTTACACTCATTTTTTGATCTCAAATTATCTAAATCGGTATAGCCACACTGAATAACTGCAGGAATTTAATTATTTGATTGTTTTTATGTATTTAACAAACCAAGAATGCTAACAGTGGAATGATTTTCCATTGCCACCCATTCACGAACTCCATCTAATCCGGATAATTCATTTAGGATATCGAAATTTATTTTTGATGTATTCATGGTTATCGGATATCTTACAAGCCACTTTTCCCAAATCAAAGACACTTTCATAAACCACACCAAAGTTTCTTTTCCCAATTTGCCTCTCCAAATTGATCTTCCCGAATTTCTTCCCAGCTAGGTTGGAGAGACGAGCAAAAGACATCTTGGTGGGTGGTTGAGTTCATGATTGATGCTGAAATGACAGAAATTGTATTGAGTGGAAAGGGGAAATGTTTTTTTACTTCATTTCAAAAAGTGTACACGAAAATGAATTAAAAATCGAGAAACACAATCAGTTAATTCAATATTCCTCCACCCAGTTAGGAGTTGTTGATATTGGAGAGTGGTAGATAGCAGATAGATGAAATGCATGTCGAGATGAGATTGTAGTACTCTGAAATTAATAATTACTGTTCTGAAAACTATTCAAACTTGCCCGTGTCAAGGAATCACTCCATATTCATCTCAACTGTAGACATGGAGTCTCTTTCTGAGCTAGACATCCTATCGAAACATTGTCAATTTCATTTCTTATTTTTTTTGGAATCTGAATCGAGAAACACAAAAATTCAAAATTTTTTCATCTAAAATAGATCGGGAAATGTTACAGAGATTTAATGTTACATGATTGTGATTAAGAAGCGAGTAAAAACCGGTCAGCTTTGGAAAGCATGAATTATAAAGAGAATCATAAATTAAGAATACAATAAATCATTGAAAATAGTCATCTGTGAAATACCCGGATACAAGAGAATAGAAAGACATTAGAACGAATCAGACAGATGAAATAGAGAGCAGGAATAACGTCTGCCCTAGAAAGAAAAATAGTTAAAATGGAAACGGCGAGACGATTTGATGATACAAGACGACGGCAAATTCATGAAGCAACTGTAGAACGAATGAAATCACGCGAGACGGTCTGAAACATAAAATTGTTATATTATTCATGATTGAATAACTTACCAGATTCAAAACAGACACTCTTTTCCCTCGTTGTCGCTGACATGAAGCTGTTTCATCTTTGGATCAAAATTAGTCTCCGCATTTTTCAAGATCTCTTGAATACGTTTGTAGTTGGGAGTTCCGGATTGATCGATTGAGAAAATGCACTTTGAGAGCTCCACGATCCAAGTTTCTCCAGGTGGCACGTACTTCTCAGGATTGATTTCAAAGTCTGCGCGCTTCTGGAGACATGTCATTCCTTCGGAGTCGTTGAAGCGCCATGGACCACGTTCACGCCACGTGAGTAAGAAGTATAAGACCATGGTAAGATCGCAACGAGGCGTTGCGACCTTACCAGAGGTCATCCATGGGCTGGAGAACCATTCTTTGAAGAAAGAGTCCCGTTGGTCGGGGTTTCGCGGAACTTTGTTGGAAATCGCCAGGCCTAAATCTACAATCATGATCGGGTGTTTCTGATTCCGACAGTCGCGTTTCAAGACAATGTTCGCCTCCTTCATATCTCTGTGAATGATACACTTCTTGTGGAGGTATTCAAGACCAGAGAAGATGTGATGCGAAAGGCACAGTGCCGTTTGTTTTTCGTAGATGCCAGTGTCGTTGTTGATTCGCATGTTGTAGAGATCTCCGACTCCCAAATCCAATACTGAAAATACAATTTTTAATTAGACAAACATATTGTTTTATCATCTTACTCATAGCAGTGTGGTGGAAGGCACATCCTATGGGGAACATTTCATAGAGATTCGGAAAGTAGCAGCATCCTCTGAGAAGTAACAAGGCCCAAGTTTCTGTGGCTGCTTCAGTGTCCCTTGCGACTTTCATCGCGTATTCTTCCTCAGTTTTCTCGTTCTCCACGTGATAGACCACTCCATAAGTTCCACTTCCAAGTTTGTCAAGCACCTTCCATTTACCATTGTACACATCACCTTCCTTCACAAGTACTTCTCCACCACCGCCCATCATCAAAGAAATCGTTTGATTTAGTCTGAAATAAAATAAATTTTAACTTTTGAAAGTGGGAAAGAGATACGATAATAGGACGATGATGCAAAAACATAGTAGATGAAATGGCTCTCTCCGGTTTTACTAACTCGCTGAGCAACTCTCTGGCAAAAGATTCAACCAGAGAATTACTCAAATGGAGCTGAAAACTGGCAAGAGCCTATGAATCATGCCGAGGGAAAACCGGCAGCAAAAGAGAGGGAACTGAAGAACAAGGGAAGCTCCAAAGCGTTCGATGCAAGAATGAAATATAAAAACTACTAGTCGGTAGGAAAAAAACTTGAGACTTAAGTAAGCTTAATGGTAGCAGCTAGAGATTTCAACGTATAGAAAACCTAAACTAGTCTTGTAAGAGAAGAGTACTTGTAAGAGACTACAGTATTGACAAATTGTGCATTTTTCAGAGCGCCAAGAGGAAAAGTCAGGCAGATCTAAGTGTAGAAATAGGAGACGTTGATGCTACTGCTTCGGAGACTCAAAATGCGCTGAAGTCAAAACTGAGATATAATAATTTCTAGGCGGAAAAACGAAATTTAGTAACAATGTCGCTAACGGATACAAAAGAGCTGAACTAGCATGGTAAAACTAATGAATCGAAGAACTGATCTATTGTGAGAGAAACGGAGAAAAGCGACATGACTGCTGGAGAATCTAGATGTAGAAGTCGATGGCTCCAGCACTAAAAAAGCGAAAAGCGATGAAGTTTCCGTCATTCCAACGGAATCAACTTTGCCCTGAAAGCTTAAAAGATATATGATTAAGGTCGTGGAGTGATGTGTGACGATGCGAATGACTCCAATATTGGGAGCAAAGATGAAATTTGGGAGTCCATCCTGAGCTATATTTCTCTAGAAGTCTTTGCCAAACCTGGAAAAAAAATTACCAGTTTCTAGAATTAAACCACGAAGCCACAATATCTCGATAAGTGCTGAGATCCTCATGCAAGACCATGAAATCCTGGCCCAATGCAATTGGGAGCCGAGCTGCGGCGGCCAGGCAGGTTTCCTCAAAAATATGTAGTAAAACAAAATAATTGAAATCCCAAACAAGTCCAAAAAATAACACAAAGTGTTTCCTGTCCATGTATTGTTAATAAAAAAACGCCGGGAGAGAAGATAACCAACGCAGGGAGAGAAGATTTGCAGTCCGGGAAGAAACTATCAAGAAAAGCTACATGACCGACAACGCTCAAAACCAGAAAAGACTCCGAAAAGCCACTTCTGATTAGTCCTGGTCTCCTCACCCCTTGGTAAGGAGACCCAGGAATCCAAACATGCCCGAAGGCTCGGATTCCACGTGAACAACAAGAAGGCTGATGTTGCCCGAAACTCGGAATACAACACCAACATAGTCTGAAGAGTGGCTCAATCACAGTAACGACAAGTCGTCACTTGTGACTGATAGACGGGACAGGCAACAGTGTCGGCACTGTCTAGAGAGAATCTGAATGAAGTCAGAGCTTGATGTTGATTCTCAAATGATCTTACCATTCCTATGTTCCCATCCCACCCATTCCCACCTCCCCAACTCTTCTGTCCCATCTCACTCTTTCTCTTACCTCCTACCCCCCCCCCCCCCCCCTACCTAATCAACATCAAGCTCAAACAACATCCAGACTATTCTCCAGAACAGAATCACCGTGCAAGTCCCATCTCTCTTGAAAACCACTCTATCAATCGTCGCACTCTCTGCTCCTCCATAATCCTCCTATCCATCTTCCCGCTCCAATCGATTCCAAGCACTGAAATTAAAATCAAGTTTTCTGAAAACTTACTGATTTGGCATTTCGAGTAGAAGTGTTGTAGAGGGAGCCGGGCTGAAGAATGTAAAGAGAACGTACCTCGAAGTTCCGATGTGAAGAAAGCCGGAGATTCCATTGGCGTCTGCTCAAAAATGAAAACTCCACAATTAGAAATAACAAAAAAAAAACGAAATTGAAGAACAATATAATAAATGAAAATTTGAACAATTGAAAAGAAAAAACTAATCCGCAGCAAGAATCCCCTGGCTCCTTCCTCTCCACACTCACTATGAATCATGCGCGCTTCTCAATCACTGACACTCACATCCCAACCGTAAAGCGAACCAGTTCACTCGGCTCCCTCCCCAGTTTTTCTGTTGACCCAATCCCTATTCCCATCGCCCCTAAGATCTTCTTCCTCCCAGGTCCCTGCTCTTCACCGCCCTCACCATCCCACAACCTTAGTCACTCCAGTGCATGTAAGGCCTTACCCTACCACTAGTCCCAATACCCAATTGATCCTATAGCCCCATACCATCACCCACTTCATAACAGTCTCACATCCTCCTCTGAAACCTTACCTGTCCCATATTTTCACCGCTCCTCCCCGTCCCCACTCTGTTAACTATCTACATCTTATCACCCCCCCCCCCGCGCTTGCATATTCGCTCATTATATTTCTAATCTCAACTACCCCAATGAAATAAAATAAACTAACACTGATTACCATCCCTGAAGTCGAATCCAATCCACCATTGCTGTTTTTCCGTCCACCAATCCACCAGAAGACCCATGTGTCCAACCCCAATTAGTACTGCTGTCCTAAAATTTCAAAGTTCAAACTGGGAATATTGCTCATGTTTTTACCCTGATCACATCCGAATTCTTATTTATTGTTTACTGGGGCTTTGAAAACGTTACTGTACACCTTTTCCCACTAGTCACTCTGAAACAAAGTACTTAATTTTCAAATTTTCGAGTTTTTTTCCCAAAAAGTCGAATTTTCAATAACTTCCCGATATGCTAGAGAGTTCTAACCTAGCGCAATCGTTCGGATTTTAAAAGTTGGTCTAGAACGCGAAACTTTGTAAAGAATACCTGCAAAACTGCCGTCGCTGCTGCGGGGAAACCAGGAGCTCGAGCCAGAGACGACCGCTCACCAGGGTGAAAATGAGGAAGAATGACTGCCCTTGGCTGGAATGAGGCAAGCTCCGCCCACAATATTCCTCCGCAAAAGGGGGAGGAGAGAGCGCGCACCAGTGGAAAAGCGCGCAGCCAAGCCTGGGATGGAAGACTGGACCCCGGACCAAGTTCGCCCCATGGGTAATCGACTACGGCGAGTCGATTGGTGACACTCCCAAAGCCCGATCTCTTCCCGTTTCCAAAATCGCTTTTTCCCATTTTCGTGTTTTGGGGTTTTTATGATTTTTAGGGTTCAGATCTTCAATGAGGAATGTTTGGGGTCATATTTGATGAATTTTTGATGCTCATGAAGTGCTCCGAATCGACATATATAGCCGTTTTCGTTCAAGTTTATACCATTTTATGTCGATTTCTGGGGGCTTTGAGAAAGTTTGATGGTCAAATGATCTGCAGTTGTGTTTTTCTGTTTTATTCTAGCCAAGGTCAATAGATTTTGCAAGATTCTTGAGGAAAAAACCACAGATTTTCTTCTAATTTCGACATATATGGTCATTTTTATCCAAATTTGTAACGTTGTCTGTTGATTTCTGATAGCCTTGAGAAAGTTCGATGGTCAAATGGTCTGCTATTGTGTTTTTCTGTTTCATTACGGTCAAAGCTAACAAATTTTGCAAGATTCCTGATGGAAAAACAACAGATTTTCTTCCAATTTCGACATATATAGTCACATTTTCATCCAAATTTGTACTGTTGGATGTTGATTTCTGGCCGCCTTGAAAAAGTTCGACGGTCAAATTGTCTGCAATTGTGTTTTTCTGTTTTGTTATGGTCAAAACTAATAAATTTTGCTAGATTCCTGATGAAAAAACCACAGATTTTCGTCAAATATCGACATATATAGTCACTTTCGTTCATATGTGTACCGTTGTATGTTGGTTTCTATCCCCCTCTGAGAAAACTTTGATGGTAAAATGTTCGGCAATTGTGTTTCATCATTTTTTGGCTCTGTTGATTTTGAAAATCATGGAAAAAAATTTTAGAACGCCAGATTTCTTTTCAAATCGAGCTCGAATTTTTCAAAAACTTCCTTATGTACAATTACAGCATGGATTTTCATTTTTTCGAATGTCTTGTTTTTCTACCGCCTTTAATTATATTTATGGCTTTGTTAACACTGACAGACATGCCCACAAATTTTGGAATGGCAGCTTTCTTTGAAATCGAGCTTGAATTCAAAAAAAATGTTTTATGCACTAGTACAGGGGGATATTTCTTTTTTCGGATAATCTCTTGTTTCAGGAGCCATTTAGACTTTTTTACGGCCTCGACTTTTTTTTGCTTCGTGAATACTCACAAACATGCCCAAAAAATTTAGGAACTTTTGCTTTCTTCCAAAAGGGAGAGGAAAGCTTTCCCTTGTGTCATTGAGTCTTAGTTACTTTCTGTGGTAATGTAATTCAGTCACCCAAACTTGTTGAAATCGCGAGCTCCCACTTGTTACCTGTTTTTTTTATTGCATTGCAATAAGTGTACATAAAAAGGCATGAAAAATGAAGAAACACAATCAGTTAATTCGATATTCTTCCATCAAGTTGAAAGTAGTTGATATTGGAGAGTGGTGGGTAGCAGATAGATGAAATGCATGTCGAGATGAGATTGTAGTACTCTGAAATTCTTAATTACTGTTCTGAAAGTCATTCAAACTTGCCCGTATTGTGAAATCACTCCATACTCCTCTCAACTGTAGACATGGAGTTTCTTTCTGAGCTGGACATCCTATCGAAATGTCGTCAATTACATTTCTTTGTTTTTTTTCCGAAGCTGAGTTGAGAACACAAAAATTCAAAATATTTTTATCTAAAATGGATCGGGAAATGTTACAATGATTTGATGGTACAAGATTATGGAGAAGAAGCAAGTAGAAACCGGATGTTTTTGGAAAGAAGGAATTGTAAAGCGAATCATGTAATAAAAGTAAAATAAAATCATTGGGTAGCAGAAAAAGGAAATACCAGTATAAATGTAGATCGGGGAAAAGTGATAAAAAGTAAAAGGCAGGGATAAGGTCTGGCTAGGAAAAAGATACAGACTGAAAATCGAAAGAATGAAAATAGAAAGACAATTAATCAGAAGGAATAAATAGAAAGGGAAATGCAGGAATCACGTCTGCATAGAAAAGAGAAACTGTTACGCTGGAACCGGCACGACGAAGAAATGACACAAGACGACTGGGAGTTTATGAAGAAAATGAAGAACGAATGAAGTGTCGCGAGACGGGCTGAAACTCAAAACTATTATACTATTCATGATTAAATCACTTACTCAATTAGAAGAGGCAATCCTTGCCTTTATTGTCACTAATGTACAACATTTTCGTTTTCGGATCAAATTCATTCTCAGCGTTTTGCAGGATTTGGTAGATACGCTTGTAGTTGGGAGTTGCTGGTTGTTCCACTTCGAAAATGCACTTTGTTAACTCCAGAATCCACGTTTCTTCCACCGGAACGTACTTCTCAGGATGGGTTTCAAATTCGATGCGCTTCTGGAGACTTGACTTCTCCTTTGAATGATTGAACGGATTCGGACCACGTTTGCGCCAGGTGACAAGGAAGTAGAGAACCATGGTAAGGTCGCAACGAGGTGTTGCGACCTTACCAGAGATCATCCACGGTGATGCATACCCATTTTTTGGGAAAAATGAGTCTCTGTGATCCGGTTTTCGCGGAATCTCGTTGGAAATTGCGAGTCCGAGATCCACGAGCATCACCGGATGTTTCTGATTTTGAGGGTCACGTTTAAGAACCACATTCGCTTCTTTACAATCGCGATGGACGATGGACTTCTTGTGGAGATATTCAAGACCTGCGAAGATATGGTGCGAGAGACACAATGCCGTCTGTTTCTCGAATACGCCGGTGTCATTAGCCATACGCAGGTGCCATAGGTCACGAATACCAAGCTCGAGAACTGAAAATTGTAATGTTTAATTAGACAAATATACTGTTTTATCAACTTACTCATAGCTGTATGATGGAAAGCAGCTCCGATCGGAAATTCTTCGATCAATTCGGGAAAATAGCAGCTCCCTCTGAGTTTAATTAATGCCCAAGTCTCCGTGGCTGCGTCGGAATTCCTCGCTACTTTCATCGCATACTTCTTTCCAGTCTTCTGTTCCTCCACATAATACACTGCTCCATAAGATCCTTCACCAATTGAAGCTGACACCTTCCATTTTCCTTGATATACATCTCCTGCTTTCACTTCAACTTCACGACCGCCGCTCATAATCAATGGCCTCTTTAGATTTGGTCTGAAATGAAAGAAGTTTAATTTTTTGAAAGTGGGAAAGAGAAACGATAATAGGACGATGATGCAAAAACATAATAGATAAAATGGCTCTGTCCGGTTTTACTAACTCGCTGAGCAACTCTCTGGCAAAAGATTCAATCAGAGAATTACTCAAATGGAGCTGAAAACTGGCAAGAGCCTATGAATTGTGCCGAGGGAAAACCGGCAGCAAAAGAGAGGGAACTGAAGAACAAGGGAAGCTCCAAAGCGTTCGATGCAAGAATGAAATATAAAAACTACTAGTCGGTAGGAAAAAAACTTGAGACTTAAGTAAGCTTAATGGTAGCAGCTAGAGATTTCAACGTATAGAAAACCTAAACTAGTCTTGTAAGAGAAGAGTACTTGTAAGAGACTACAGTATTGACAAATTGTGCATTTTTGAGCGAGCCAAAAGGAAAAGTGAGGCAGATCTAAGTGTAGAAATAGGACACGTTGATGCTACTGCTTTGGAGACTCTAAATTCGCTGAAGTCAAAACTGAGATATAATAATTTCTAGGCGGAAAGGCGAAATTTAGTAACAATGTCGCTAACGCATACAAAAGAGCTGAACTAGCATGGTAAAATTAAGGAATCGAAGAACTGATCTATTGTGAGAGAAACGGAGAAAAGCGACATGACTGCTGGAGAATCTAGATGTAGAAGTCGATGGCTCCAGCACTAAAAAAGCGAAAAGCGATGAAGTTTCCGTCATTCCAACTGAATCAACTTTGCCCTGAAAGCTGAAAAGATATATGATTAAGGTCGTGGAGTGATGTGTGACGATGCGAATGACTCCAACATTGGGAGCCGAAGATGAAATTTGGGAGTCCATCCTTAGCTATATTTCGGTAGAAGTCTTCGCCGAACCTGGAAAAAAAATTACCAATTTCTAGAATTAAACCACGAAGCCACAATATCTCGATAAGTGCTGAGATCCTCATGCAAGATCATGAAATCCTGGCCCAATGCAATTGGGAGCCGAGCTGCGGCGGCCAGGCAGGTTTCCTCAAAAATATGTAGTAAAACAAAATAATTGAAATCCCAAACAAGTCCAAAAATAACACAAAGTGTTTCCTGTCCATGTGTTGTTAATAAAAAAACGCCGGGAGAGAAGATTTGCAGTCCGGGAAGAAACTATCAAGAAAAGCTACATGACCGACAACGCTCAAAACCAGAAAAGACTCCGAAAAGCCATTTCTGATTAGTCCTGGTCTCCTCACCCCTTGGTAAGGAGACCCAGGAATCCAAACATGCCCGAAGGCCTGGATTCCTTGTGAACAACAAGAAGGCTGATGTTGTCCGAATCTTGGAATACAACACCAACATAGTCTGAAGAGTGGCTCAATCACAGTAACGACAAGTCGTCACTTGTGACTGATAGACGGGACAGGCAACAGTGTCGGCACTGTC
>GL381075.1:2433-16074 GCA_000143925.2 Caenorhabditis brenneri | reverse complement strand
AAACGGGAGATGAAACAATAAAACTTCACTGTTCCAGACAAGTTACTTCCGAATGAAAGAAATGTTTTAAACGTTTGGATATTGTAAATTGCTATATGAAACATTGAAAAGAATTCATGAGTTTTTTTTCAGAATACGAAACATTTAGGAGTTTCACTTCTAGTAAAGAACATTTTTGTGATATAAAACACTGTTTTTCGTCAGGGCTCCTGTACTCGAATGGGATATATGCGGTTTAATGTAACAATCTATTGCGTTCAAGTGTTTAGTTTTCTATTTTGTTATCAAACCTATATCGCTCAGAAATCTATTAACTATGTATTGAAACAGAAAACAAATGAAAACAAAATGTACGAGAAAAAATATTATATTGTATTGTATTTATTACGCCTCTTGAACGTGAAATGAAAAATGAAAGAAACATAGTAGAAAAAAGGAAAATGGATGAACATTCTTAGGGGACTTGACATGACTTTTCAATAACACTTTTCAATTTATAGCTTTCAGAAACCCAACTTAATTTTTACCACATGGAGATAAATTATCAGCATGGAAAATCGAGATGAAAAATATGAAACTACATTGAAACGGAAATTCGAAAAAATTATGGCCGAATTCAAGTTTTCGGCGTATCAGGTTGATACTATCAACTAAAATAACTCTGACAGGTTAAGAAAACCAAATACAACTAGTTGAATTTCGATTAAAGTTTTAATTCTATGGAGCTTCATTGTTGGAACTTGAATCTGTTTCTTAATCTGTAGAGAGCATCAAAACAACATATTCCATTATTGAAACCGATGTTCTTTCCTGACCATCACACAATTTTTTTGACGTATCAGTTGAATTTTGAATAATTGTATTGAGTATCCTTCTCAAAACTTGATGTTTAAGCTGGTTCAATGAAAACACAAAAACACTGAACACATTATGACGACAACTCGCCTCCTGTAGCGGAACCTCACCTTTATCTGGAATTGCCTTTGGTTTTTCGGTTTCAGATCCTGAAGATTGTGTTTTTTGTCTGAATCAACATGAGACTTCTGGGGAAGTTAATTTTCGGAAAAATTGACTTCTTGAAACAGATATTTTTCCTGTTTCAACATTCTCATTTAGTATAACATATTTTTTTAGAAACGTTACATTGTGTTTACGTTTTACCGGGACCGCCTGGAAGAAAGCCTGATAAATTTTTTGACAGGAATATACAGCATTCCTGTTTCAGGAACATAGTATATACCATTTATTTGAATACCTCTAATTTGTGACTTTCATTCACTTACTTGCTGGAATCCACTATTAGTGTTTCAAAAACCTCATAAACTTTCACATTTTTATCTGAATGTTTGCTATTGCCGGCTAGTTGTCTTCATAATGTGTTCAGTGTTTTTGTGTTTTCAATGAAGCAGTTGGAACCTCAAGTATTGGAAGAGGTACTCAATACAACTAATCAAAATTCAACTGATACATGTTCTAAAACAGGAGAATCGATTCGGTGAATGAGATTCATCATCCACAGTGGAAATGAACTATGGTAATCACTTTTGAAAAGTTAAGTTTTCAGTTTCAAAACTACAGCAATGAATCAGAACACGAGCGCAGTTTCACCTATGAACTAGTTTATTGAAACAGAAAAAAATGTTCGTGAAACTTTTATTCGCCAAATTTTCCACAATTTTTCCCATTTCAACACTGATCTTCTCTCTACCACTGTTGTTGATATTGATTCATTGTCCTTCCTTTTCTTCCGTCAATAAACTATCCGTTACTGTTTCACAAAATTATTTTCACCACTATCTGTTACTTTTTCAGCAACAAAGCAATAGTTTTCTTATCAATTTTTATGATATGCGTTATATATGAAAAACATTAAAAAATCATACTTCACCTGGGAGTCAATCGGATCAAATAAGAATACGATTTATTGAAAAGAAAATATATCGATGAAACAGTACATATTATTGTCAGAGCCAATAAAACAGAAAACTTGATTCGGAAAGGGATTCTAGAAATGTCAAAGGATCAGAATTCTTCAAGCTGCCATTTTTTCTACATATTCAACTACAAAATAGTGAAATGACGGGCCCCATGAAATAAGTATGAAACATTTTGAAAGCTTTACTAAAACTAAACAATTACTGTTTCACAGTTGTTCTTTGGATCTTTCATTAAATATTTGCTCACTACATCATAGATACAGATGGGTAACTCAAACTCTGTCCGGGTTCAATTTTCAAATAAGAAACAGTTCTTAACTGCAGAATTCCGAAGGAAAACACTATGTATAGAAATTTCAAGCGCAAACTACAAGCCTTAAGAAATCTCACGTAATTTGATTTCACCTCATTTGAAATGTTCGACTCAATTTATCGGATTCCTCAAACTTTGTAACTATATAAAAACATTTTGAAAACCTGAATCGTTCTCTTTTACTATTCAATTGTTTAGTTTCTATAATGCGACTCTGTGTCTCGTTCAAAAAATTTATTTTAAAGGTGCAAAAAGCCTTCAACCAAATATCAAGCTCAATGCTGGACTGAAGTCAGAATCTTGACACAGTGAACAAATTGTTTTTTTTGTTACAAAGTTTTCATTCACTGGTTTCTGAAGAATTGAACAGATCAACGTATCGCAAATACAGAGTACTATATAGTTTCAAAACCAAAAAATGACATGCATCTGAAACAGTGAACTTTCGAATTCCCCTTTATTTATTATTTGAAATCTCTACCAATAGCATTCGAGAGCCCCTTTAAAAATAACATATGTGTTCTATTAGAAACAAAAAAACGCAATCAGTTGTCATGGACACCTTTCTTCTAACAAGACTGCCGCGCCTCCGGCGCTTCAGTCTTGTTTTTTTTCGCCGCTGCGCGGCTCACTTTTTTAAAAATGATGTTCGCGGCTTCGCCGCTCACTATTCAGAGAAAGGTCACGGTACTTTTCTAAATCCGTGAATCTTTTGATGGCGAGACTGACAAACAAATATATATATATATATACAAGAAGATTTGCGCCGCTTCGCGGCTCCAATCTTCTTGCTTCAAACGGGCTGGGTGGGTTCGCTTGGAAGAACTGCAATCTCAAAATGGTGTTCTTGAGAAAATGAGAAATGTTAAGGTGAAAAATAATATTTCAATTCCGATGAGTGTGATGATTTCAACTGTGCCAGTTCACGTTAGTTAGTAGTTCTTTTTCCGCCATCGAGTCTTTTGTGAGCCCTATCTTAGCACAGAGGTCTCTAGATCTCCAAATGAAAAATGAAAAAGACGGGCATCATCTCCGGTACATTCTCTATCCAAATATGAAAAAATCATGAAAATCGGTCCAGTGAGAGGGGCGCTAGGGGCGGAAACCCCACCACAAACACACAGAAAGCGGTGATTGTTAATAGTAAAGATATTTACACACAGACGTCACTTCATTTTTTATATATAAGAATGATGATAACCGTTTGTTTGTCTGCCACGTCTGGTTTTGACAAACAGACAACAAGAATAAAAAGAGAGGAAGGATCATAACATGTCAATGACATTAATTATGATGTCGACTACTTCTCGAATAACACAGATGTAACAACAAATAGATAGAGTGTGTAGGCTACAATGAACAATTAAAGTATCGGATTTTCGCTGACAATCGATATCTTGAGAGTTGGGAGTAGTAAATAAGAACGTTGAAACTGGAAAAATGTTGTTTATCGAATAAAACTGAAAAACTTTTGGCTCTATTGTAGAACAGGGATCACATGAGGTTGGCATAAAATAGGGTTTCCCATAATTCCAGATGGTCAAACCGACTTCCATTTTACAATTTGTATGAGTGGTAGTGTTTCAGGTTCTACATGAGAGTTGAACGGACCTGATCCGACAAAATTAGATGGACACAAAAGAGGAGTCGAAAATTTCAATGGACCCAAGAAAGAAAAAAAATTTGAAATCAAAAAAATAGTTTTCTCCACGA
Source organism: Caenorhabditis brenneri (assembly GCA_000143925.2). Lineage (NCBI taxonomy): Eukaryota > Metazoa > Nematoda > Chromadorea > Rhabditida > Rhabditidae > Caenorhabditis > Caenorhabditis brenneri. The sequence goes on along the minus strand of GL381075.1, from coordinate 12,111 downwards.
TTACAAGGTGGCTATCAAAACTGTTTCCGAAGCCAAGGATCTCGGAAGCAATGTTATTCTTTGGTTCTCGAAACAGATATTTTTTCAGTTCCACTGCACTTCCCTCAATATACCAAATTAGTTGTCATGCGCACTTCTCACTAATAATATCCACATGTTATTCTGTTTTATCTAATCAAAGAAAACAAGGATGAGGACGAGAGGAACAATGTCAATGAAAGAAAATAAAGTTTCGTCTACTCGAAAAACAAGGAACAACTAACACGTAGTTTAGACTGAACCACGGAAACACTAAAAATGCAGAAATTAGAAATAGTAAACAAGAACGTCGAAACAGGTATTTGTTTTAAATTGTATTTTTTGTTTTGAAAATTAGAACAGCAAAAAAGCATAGAATACGTAGGCTAACTGATACAGAAGGACTTGTATGATTGGTTTGAAATCGATTGAGAAACACTAATCACAGACTTGAATCAGTGAAAAAAAAGTGAAAAAAGGAAAAAAAACACGGTTTCAAATAATTTCTTTTCGTCAGGTAACATTTTTTGCGAGCTGTGCTAAGATTTTTTAATTGAAATACAGAAATTCTTTATTTTATCGGCTTCACTCTACATCAAATGTATCCCGTTACATTCATTCAAAAATCCGTTGAAATTCAAAAAAAAAGTTAGGTAAACGGGGTGAAGTACCCATCCATTAGGAAGAAAGATTCGGGACAAAACTGAAATTGGAAATAGAAAAGATTACCACTCTTGTTATAACTTTTGAAGATAATCTATTCTTCGTTGATTTCCGAATTGAACTTTTATAGATTTATTTTTCTGTTCCGAATATTTTACGAGAGATGTTCCTTTTCCTTTTTTCTAATGTCATTCTCACTCTTTACCATCGCATCTTTACCATCGCTCCCTATTCTCTCTGCAAAACTAACATTTTTCTTATCAATTTGGCATATGTTTTATAGCTCTATATTGGACCAAAGTCAATTCAAAACAATTTGTTGTAGACATCAACAAGAAGTCAATATGCCTTTTTTGAAACAATAATTCTTAAAATTGATTTATTTGGAGTACAGCATGATGTAGCTGCAAGTGAAAGTTACTTTGAATTCACGCGGATAAAGAGGTAAATTAACAAACAGACTCGTAAACTGAGGTGATGAAAATGAATTTTAACTGATTTTGACTAGTTGTAAAACTATGCTCATGCAGTTTGAAACAGTGAGAACTAGAGGTAAAATTGTGCAGATCGATGCTAGTTTGACTGAATTTCTAATCAAAAAGTTTGCTATCTATATGATACGTGGAACTCAGAATTTACTGCAAATATAAATTTGATTGTAATGTTCAAATAGTTCTGAAACACAAATGAATCAATCGAGTGGAAAGATCAACTTCAAACGCTTATATGATACCAAAATGTTCTAAAAGACTTGTTTTTCATGATTTCAAAAATTTCACTTTGACACAGTTCAAAATTGAATCTGATGAGGAGCGAATCATTATAGATTACAATAATCAGCAAAATGTAACAAACTCAATTTCCAATCAGTTTTTAAAACAGCAGTTTTCTTTTCAATGAACTAGGCATTCCAAGAAGTAAGCAATTTGCCAATTATCGACTAGCAATTCTCGCCTTCGGCTCGAATTGCTAGACGCGGCTTCGCCGTGTTTTTAGCCGTGATATGAAATAAAAACAATCGGTCTGAAATGATGTTTCATCTTAAAAACAAAGAACGTTTTAGTAGAAAAAACCAACGTTTTTCGATCTCGAACAATTTCCTCAAAACTCAAATTTACAACACTCTGTTCATTTAGAAATGATTTATTCTATTTATTCCGTCACTCTTTTCCATATCTGGGGTCATTCCAGATCAGTTCAAATTACGTCAATAATATTCATTATTTTCGCTCTCTGAGAAGAACACTTTTTGTTCCGGAGCTCATAGACCGGCTCCCAGACCTCCAAACACTTCCCCTTTTGGTGACCAGGGTGGGACAGACTTTTCCAATAGGCCCAAAAAATTTCAGAGCTAAAGTTCTATTCCAAGCCGAGTTATTAATGCAGTTCTGAGTGTGACATTTTTGTGGGACATTTTTGTTGGACATTAGGCTCCGCCCACAAATGTGCAAAGCGATACTTACGCGATTTAGAGGAAGGGGCAGATTTAGAGGAAGGGGCAGAAATATTTATTTCAAACAGTATGGAAAATTGTGAAACAGTAATTTTTCAGAAAAAGTTGTTTTTATCCAGCATCCATTACTGAATTAGCCAAAAAACACACTTTTTGAAACAGCTATTCACAACAGAAACGTTCGATAATTATGGGAGTTACTCACGTAATAAGGTCCGAAAAGGATCAACTGTTGTTTTTTCCGACCGCTTACAAGAGAATCAGTTTTCTACCATTGACGAACAACTGAATTTCCCTAGGAATTTTAATTTACCACTAGTGAAACAGCAAACTGGCACTTTATTCTCAAAATTAAGAACCTACCTTCTCTTTTGAGAATCTTATCTCTTTTTACATTACATATTCTTCCCTGAAAACATTTTTCATCTTTGAAACCGTTTTATTGTACAACTAGATTAGTAATCTCAAGCTTGTCGTCACAAACGACATTGTTGGAACAGTAAAAAAGAAGTCCATATTATGAAGAAGTAACAGGTATCAGAAAAATCTTTGATCACCGATTATTTACAAGCTGTTAGAGTTCAAAATTGGTGATGAATTGATGGTACCAGATTGAAACCGATATTTCACTGACGACCAATGTATTAGAAACAGAAAAATTGTTTCTCGGAACTGGAATATTGGCAGGTAACTTATCGACACTAGCATGTAATGGAATGCTGTAACATTTCCCTTGAAACAGTGAACAATATCGATATTGAGAAAAAAGTCGAACTGAATACTATATAGGGTTGCCAAAAGGGCATTTCACGGCCACAAATGCAAGTTTCTATTTTTGCATTTGCAACACACGCCGGTTTTCAAATTTGCATTTCATGCAAGTGCAATTTTAGAAAGCTTAGAATTTTCTGCGTGAATGAAAATTAATGAAGAAATTCCAGAAACTCTAACCTTTTATTCAATAAAAAACCGGCATTTCATGCAAGCGTAAAAATAGAACACTGGATAGGAATGCCGGTGTAAATTTGCATTGGTTTTTGATGCAAATTACGTGAAAATGACCGGCCCCGTTTAATTGCAACGGTTGCAAGTAACAACCCTAATACTATACACCTTTTCATCGAAACTGATTAAAATAATTTTCACAACATTATTTCATTCAAACGGTAAATTTTCAAAGATGGTTTATTCATATGTGACTCATAATTAACGATATACATTCGAGAACGTTTAAAAGCACAGTGAAAAATATCTGGCTTCAATTCAAAAGCTCTGTTCATAGTTTTCCAAAAATTATTATTGTTTTTGAATATTCAAAATTCAGTAATCCAAATTCAAATCCTCATAATTAGTTCTCTTCCTATGCTCTCTTTTATTTTATTAATAATGTACTGGGTACAATAATGCCAATGCTAGTGGTTTCAACATGAATTAGGCTAAGCAAAATGATAGAATTGAAACAGTAGTGAGTCGCTGTATCAAGCGGAATTTAAAGGTCTAATAGTTCAATTACGTAATAGAGCCAATAAAACAATGAGTTTGCAACGGCAAAAAATATGATTACGAAAAAATAAATAATTTTTCGAAGTTCGAATACGTAGTTACATGGATAAATTGAATTATCGTGAATTATGTTCAGTAGAATAAATACAGCTGAAACAGTAAAAATTCATTTTTCCAAAAAAAGGAAATTTTCAAGATCTTGGGCAGTTTGATTTTCAAATAATGTATAGTATGGTGTTATTTTCCATCAGAGTTCCCAGTTTAAAACACAAAAATTCTTGCGAATAATGTAAATAGCAGAATTTACCGTTGTTGTGAACCAGTTGAAACAGGAAAATGTCAGTTCTGAAAAGTATTTTCCAAACAATATTTGCACAGGTCAATCATGATTTCTACAGATTTGGCCCAGCTTCAAACTCCGTTCGGAAACTAAACGAACTGTTTTGACAGAAGCGGCATTATTGACAACTCGAAAACTGATAATTTATTTTTGAAGCAGAAAAAATGCTTCTATGTTTTCAATTTTGTAACATCCATAAGTTCTAAAAATTTTGTAAAAAGTTCTATATCAGCCAACAATGAATTCATTCACTTGGTTCAAATTTGTCCAGAACCGATAGAAAATGATGAGCTGGGTAATGGCCATCATTTTCACTGTTTCTGAAAGCTACAATTCACTTCATAAGGAAGACCAGCGCACTGATTGGTTCTTAATAGAGTCTGTGAAACAATGGAGTTGCAACAGTAGAAGAACTAGTGTTTCGAGAAAAATAATTATTTGGGTGGTCACATTTTTGAGGAGTTGATAGGGAATATCAAATGAGATAACTTGCAATTTGTACAGGCTTCATCTGTATTAGGTTGAGTCTAAAGTCTTGCACCAAGAACACAGTTTCCAAATTTTTTTAAAAACTTTATTTTAAACGATTATCAGTCTACAACATATTCGCCATCATGATCAACAACATAAGTCCAACGATCTACTAGACTCTCAATACCAGCAGCCCAGAACTCTGGCGGCTGCGCATCAAAGAATTGTGCGATGTCAGTTTGCAGTTCACTCTGGTCGTTGAATGTTTTTTCACGCAGATGAGCCTTCAGAGCACGGAACAAGTGGTAGTCGGAGGGAGCCAAGTCCGGAGAATAAGGAGGGTGAGGGAGAACTTCCCAGCCCAGTTCGTCGATTTTTGCTTGAGTCAACTTCGCCACGTGCGGTCTTGCGTTATCATGGAGTAGGGTAGTTTGAACTCTTTTTCCTCTTTTCTCCCCAATTTTTTCGGCCAACTTCTGAAGTTGAGATGCATATACTTGAGCAGTAACCGTATGACCCGATGGCAACAGTTCCCAGTATAACATTCCTTTCATATCCCACCAACAGCACAGCAATACCTTCTTTTCGTGAAGATTTGGCTTTGGCTCTTTCGGTGGTGGTTCTCCGCGAGGGAGCCAAGATTTCTTTCGTGTATGGTTGACATACAGAACCCAGCTTTCATCACCAGTAACCAGTTGCCGGAACAAATCCTTCCTGTGCGGACGGAGCAGCAATGACTGAGAGACACTTACCCTTGCTGCCAACTGAAAAGGGTGAAGTTCGTGAGGGACCCATGTCGACACAACTTTTCTGTAACCAAGAGCCTCAAGATGTCGAACAATGGTGGTTTGACAACAGGCAAGCTTCATTGACAATTCACGTGTGCTGGCGTCCGGATTGCATTTGAGGGCTTCACGGATATCATCATCATTCAGAACAGATGGGCGTCCAGAACGAGGTTGATCTTCGAACGAAATATCTCCGGACTGGAAACGATTGAAGAATCGATTGACTGTCCATCGACTTAGTACATCTTCCTTGAACGCAGCGTGGATATTGGCAGTTGCTTCGGCGACACTGTGGCCTTGGAGGAATTCGTAGTAGACAATAGCTCGAAGTTGTTCTTTACTTAGTGTTGACATTCTTGTCTAGCGGGAAGAGCTGCGCGCTTATATATTCTACAGATGGAAGTTTCTAGAATGTGCTACCATAATATAATGTTCAGGAAAATTCCAGAAAATTCCAGAACTTTCTAGAACAAAAAATTAATTTTGGTGCAAGACTTTGGACTCAACCTAATAATTACGCTATATCAGAGAGTATACTTTCCTAAATATGTCGATTTTCACACACCAATTGACTTAACAATATTTGCAAAAAATTTATAATAACATTTTGAAACAGATAATCAAATACTTGGACTACAGAAGTGATCTGTGGAGAAAAACACCATCAATTTTTTGTCTTTCACGTTCTTCGACCATTTTCTTGAGGGTTATGTTCCCGATCTCTTGACAAACTTTGTTCTCTTTACACTCTATATAAAATTTTTAAATAAAATTTTTACTATTTTCCACTCTTATCAACTCAAGATTTTCTTATCAATCTTTTTCTTTTTTCAACACGCAAAATTAAAAAGGTGTTAGAAATTTGATACGCATCTTTGGTTTCGTATGGGATCAAACTAACTTTTTATATTGGCTTTATGAATATTACAACTGGTTAGTGTACACGAAAATTTCATTCACATGAAGAACCCTTCCTGAAACCGAAGTTCAATATGTTTTGTGTTGAAAACCAATTGGAATCAGTGAGTTCGAAGATGATCCTAGAAACAAGGCAAATGAAGGGTTAGGGTAGGTACCGTATAACATAGGTAGAGCATGGAAAAAGATCTGTAACTAATCTTCAAATACGTCGTGAATATTTATTTTGATGTTTGAAACAGTGAAACTTATGAGAAAAAAAACTATCGAAAATTCTGATTTCAAATTGTCGTTTCAGCACAAAACTTCTCTTTCACTGTTTTTTCAAAGAATTTTATTTTGAATTTTCGCATCCGAGCGGGGCTATCGTATTTTTAGAAAACCAAACTCATTCAATTTTTTCTGAAACAGTATAATTTCAAATTTCGTTTTCATTACCAAATTTTTTCCATCATCTTTTTTATTTTTAATCAGCTCACCATTTTCTTGTCTTTTAACAAAAAAAAAAGTAAAACATTAAACTTAACCAGTAACATAATCTATTAACATAAAGTTGGGAGTACTCATCAATTGTTTCCGAAACAGCAAACTCCCTCTTTTAATGAATTTTTTATGTTGAATACTTGCCAGTTCCAATACAAATCATATAAAATTACCCCAACCTTCTTATCAAAACGAGAAAAATCATGACCTTTCATATCATATCACCCATTCACTTTTCATCATCATCACCCTACTACCCCACTCAAAAATCGGAAGGTTAACACAGGTGATAACACGTTTTTTAGTGGAATCGGTCAAAGTATTTTTTTGTTCAAAAGTGCATCAAATTCTGATTTTATTTTTGCCCTGGTTATTACAAATGGCTAGAACTGGAGAAATAAAAATTTTCAGAAGCTCAAAAAAATTTTTTGGAACAGTGAAAATGTTCCATTACTTTTCTGTTACTCAGTGGCTGTATTAGTTAATAACCTTCTAATTTCACAGTTCACAAACAGAATATTCACGATCCAAAACTCTGAAACCTATTCCTGAAATGTACATTCAAACAAATTGTGATTCCCAATGAAATGATAAAAACATTTCTGAACAGGAAAAAAAAAGTTTTCAGTCTTAAAAGAATACTAGTGGGAAAAAATTAGAACGGATTGTAAACTAATGATCAAATATTAAAATATTGTTTTGAAAAAAATCGAAATTTATTGGGGGCATTATTTTAACATCACTATTTTATAAGAACGCCTTCGAATATTTCACATGAAACAGTAAAAAAACAAGTTTTAAAAAACAATCCCAAATCATCGATCAGCTAAGTGGTTCATTTCTCAAAACTTATTCCGCTTTATCGAATGAAGAAATTTTGGTCTGAAACAGTAATAAAAAAGTTTGGCGACAAATTATGCACTACAAAATTAACAGGAAGGATGAAGACTCTTTTTTTTGCAACCGGGATTTGATAAGCGAAATCTTACCGTTTTTTTGTACGCAGAACCTTCATCTCCCTTAACTTTTTATAATTTAAAGCAACCGAGCGGATCAGCAATTTCGATAGAATTCTCATGAAAAAAAATTTGTTTGAAACAGAAAAAAATTTCAAAAACAACTTTGTTCTCCAATTTTTTTAGTCTTTTCTACATACTCTTTTCTAGATGCTCACCTAACTTCCTTGCCTTATCACCCCCTATTTTCTCCCAAATTTTCCATTTCAACCATACAAAAAATTATAGGAGAAAAAGCACTTATTTGCTCTTTCTCCTCTCCTCATTTTTCCAATATTTCAATCTTTGACCAATTTCTCCCTTCCCCAATTGTCACGTTTCCCGGGTCTTATCACACCAAGGCAGTCTGTTCAAATGATTCTTTTCTCTCTCTCTTATCATTTATCTTCTCTTCTGTTTCACTGGGCTTTTTTTCATGGGAAATGATAAGAGAGAAAGAGAGAGAGAGAGAGAGAGAGAGAGAAGAAAAGGTTTCAACGAAATAAAAAGAGACCAAAGTGTGTTGACTTGTTATTGAAATGTTGTTCCTCCTCGAATATATACTTCATTTTTTGATTTTGGTTTAAAGGAAGATCAAGAAATCATTTCAATGCAAAGATTTGATTTTTTGAACGCCTCAAAAGCTCTACGACCACTCTAGCATCCCCAAATGTTCGTTTTGTGATAAAGTTAAAACCGTAATTTCTGATTTGTTTTGTGTGCATAGAGAAAAAAATTAGAAAGCCGAAATCACCACAGATGGCTGGATTTTTGGCTTCTGAGAGCTTTAGAGTGTTGTAGATACCCCAAACAACCCATCAGTGACATCATACAGGAGCTTGGTTTCCGAAATTTTTGAAACATTGATTTTTAATTTTAAAATTTTTGTTTCCTAATTTTCGTGTCTTAGCTATACTGATCATGCCAAGTTTTTATATTTTTGTAAAGTTGATAAATCAGTAAATATTTTAAATAATTATGCTTTCGAGAAATAATGGAAGACAAGAGTGGAAAAAAGAGTACAGAGAAAATATAGTGTCTAGCTTACCAGTTTTTCATGATTTACACCTGTTTTCTCCTTGAATTTATATTTGGAAAATTGATGTCCAAACTCTTTGATTTCAACTCCACAGGATACCACATCGTGATCAGTTCAGCAATTTTAATTCATTGCCATGTGACCATTTTTAAACGTAAATTTTTCAATTTTTAAAAGCTACTTATATGCACGAAATTTATGTTCTTTATTGAGTGGTTATTGAGTGGTAGTTGTTTTAATGTAAAATCGAATTGTGAATATTACATCTACGTGGTGAAGCATAATCATTTCGGCGCTAGTCCGAAATCGCGGTCCTTTGGAAAAATCGCGGTCCCAAAAGTTTAGGCGAAGAAAATCGCGGTCCCAAGAAAAATCGAGGTCCCAAGTTTTTAGGCATGTGGGAAAATCGAGGTCCCAACTTTTTGGGACCGTAGAAAATGGAGGTCCTAAAAATCAGTCTTGTAGAAAAATTTATTTCAGTTTTTTATAGCCTTTTTTCTTGATTATTTTCAAAGTTAATCGAAGTTACATTTATATATTTATGTTTAACATAATCAACGGAACAAAAACAAAAAGATAGAAACAGTGGTTTCTCAAGCGCCATCAAGATTGAAGATGATAATATCGATGAGGAGCCTAAGGTTGCTTATTCACCTTTTGAACGCTGAATCTGAGATGTGGAACTAATCGTGACAAAAACAAAAAATGAATAGTTCCTTTCCTTGACAAAAACGGAAGAAACTTGGAGGACTGCGGAACTGAGGCAGGTAACTTTTGAATCTCAGCTTTAGCGTTCAGAAGGTGGATAAGTGGCAGCAGTATGTTGATGTTATCCGGTTTTTGAAAAAAGGGCAATGTTAGGCACCTCGTCGATATTATCATCTTCAATCTTGATAGCGCTTGAGGAACCACTGTTCCTATCTTTTGTTTTTGTTCCGTTGAATGTGTTCAACATAAATAGATAAATGTTACTTCAATTAACTTCGAAAATAATCAAGAAAAAAGGC
>GL381071.1:0-10955 GCA_000143925.2 Caenorhabditis brenneri | reverse complement strand
TCTATCCTAGTTGTCTTCTTTTTGATAAACGAAATTTCCAAAAATTTTAAAATATATTTTTATTTGAAGTATTATTCAAAATTAGCTCTGTTAATTGTTTCTGGGTTGAAAAAATTGTAACCTGAATAAAAGCTACACCCCTCAAAAATGGGTTTTTTGAAACAGATAACAAGTTACTTTTTCAAAATAGGGATTAGTTTTTGAATGGTAAAATCAGTGTGATGTTTGGGTTTGCCACATTTTGTATTCGAAATTGGTTTTGAAATTTTTTCTCGACGTTTTCCTGTTTTTCAGTTGTTGGTTCAGTGATTTATGCATTTGAGAAACTAACAACGCCTTTATTCCCAAAAGTAAGTTCTGATTGAGTGGAACAGTTTCAAGAAACCTAATGTCATACAGTTAGTGTCAGTAGGATAGTTCAGTTTCATTTCAGTCATTGTTGAAACAGAAATAACATCAAATTTTTCGGTTTCAAAGTGAACAAATTGTGACGATCAGAAATTTCATTTTAATAGGGATACCCATGACGTTTCATTGACTACAACAATCTGAGCTATGAAATAACCACAAAAATTCAATTGAAAACTTTAATTTTGAACTAAATTTCTGACCTCTTTGAAACTGGAAAAAATTCAAAAAAAATTACTGATTCAAAGTTTTTTGCAAGTTTTAAATTTATTTCGATATCGTTCCACATCTTGTATCCGTCTGGACCAAATTGTCTTTTTCCTTCCTTCCTCATCCTTCCTTCCTCCATTCTTCTCCCATTTCTCTTCTCATAATTTCTCACTTTCAGTTTTTTGTGAAGGAAGGTTCATTTCCATGAATATTCAATTCTTATTTCGGTCTCTATTTCCTCTCCTTTTTTTGAGAACAAAAAAAAACGAGGAAAACGAAGAATCATTTAGAAAACAAATTGTTTTATATCTCATTTTTTGATCTATGAAAAGATGAAGAAAAGGGTAAAATTAGATTTTCTTCCTTTTTTTCAAAAGATTATTTTGCTGTTTCACCTGCTTTGTTTCCAAACTGAATATCTATGTGCATTAGTCGTCCTTATGTAAGTTGAAACCAATATGCAAGTACTGTTGACTAACAAAATATTGAACATTTTATTCTGAGCAGTTAGTTAACAAATTTTTCCTAGCTCATATGGCTTCAGATATATTTATGCCGAAAAAAACGAAGAAAACTAAGTGAGAGGGCAGAGAAACTAGACACTCTAGTTTATCTGCGCTCTTTCTTTTTTCTTTTTTTGATACAAGAGTTTTGACAATAGTCTGGAAAGGTGACACTAATTTCATAATACTTTGAAGAAACTGTAAAAAAGTGTTTGCTGTTCCGGAATCAACAGATATTTTCGACTTTTTCACATTTTTCTAATTCGAAACCTCTTTGCTTTCAAAATTTCAAATAAAATACCCAGTTATCACAGTTTTATACCAAAAGCTCATTCTCTAAAAAGTTCTCAAATACTTCAAGAAGACTTTAAATTTCTGAAACTTTTTGCCGTTTCAATCTTTTCCTGATCCTGACTGTTCTCTTTTTCCGTTAATTGGCTTTTTTCTTGTTTTTTACTGTTGGAAATTTGTTTTTTTTTCCAGATAATCAAACAGAAACATCAACCAACATCAATACGAGCCACAGGTGTTCATTGTAAGTGATGTTTGAAATAAGGAGCTCAACTCTTCATTTTTTGCTGTTTCAAAATATGTCTACTATTTCATTTCTGGGGTGTTTTTCAGTTACAAATCATCCATCAGAAGAACACATAATTATACAATAGAAAATCCAAGTGTTCCCCCATCCTGGTTTTTTTTTCAGAATAGTTCTTACCGTTCAATTTTTTTTACTATTGTCAATGCACTGAATGCTTGAACCCTCAGTTGTCATTTAGATGATTTTAGTGAAACAGTGAAAATTTACTGTTTCAACCGTCAAATAGCAATTAGATGGGCGATTTGCAATAATAACAAATGTGTCTACCTGATTTTGAACATATATCCCTGTGTGAACACATTCATGTTTTCACATTTCAACTTTTTAGTTTCAGTTTGGAAACACTTTGTTTTGAATCAGCTTTTCAACAATTCTGTCCTGCTTATGGTAGATAAATCGTTCCAAATTCAATGAGAAATAGATAAATAGATTCACATAGTAATTGAAAATTTCCTTTTTTAAACAGTGTAAAGTGCTGATTTTAATGAATCTTATTTAGTTAATTACTCTTCTTGGTAAAAATCCCAACGTTTTCTGTTTGAAACCGTAAACTTCTCACTTTTTTCTGCGATTTTAGGTAAGGTCATTTTTCAATTTCAGTTTGAAACATCAAGTACTAGAGCCTTATTTTGACAGTTGTGGACCGAGAAAGCTGATCGCGACCTTTTTTGCCTATTTTTTCCTGAGAGTTTGCTATGAACTTACGTTTTTGAAAAATCTTCCATTAGTCATCAAATTGTTTGCGGTTAATAAAATGTACATTTTTTGGTTGCTTAATTGTACATTTTCGAAACCGTGTTTTCCGAAATTTAGTTCTCAACTGCTTCAAGTGTGACATTATCTCTTCTATATACTAAAGGAATAGCTCTGTGTGTGTGTGTGTGTGTGTGTGTGTGTGTGTCTGTGCCGCACTTATCATTGAATAACTTTTGTACCCCTCGACCGTTTCCTATCATACTTGGCATGTAGCGATGGGTCACCGAGCGCTTCAATTCTATGAAGTTTGAAGCACGGGTTACTGCAGGATTACGGTAGCTACAGTAACCAGATAACTCAGCAATAGCTAGAAAACGGGTTCGAAGTTCTCAGAATTATTCCATTTTTTGCATGTACTACCTAAGGGACCCCAATAGTACACCATCAAAAAATGGTGGAGATTACTGTAGGATTACGGTAGTTACGGTACTCTGAAAACTCAACTGGCAAGCTCTAGATGGATAAGCTTCCAGAACATTCTCCCTCTTTCCACAAACTTCTAGAAACGTCCAGAGCTTCCAGAAACTTCCAGAAACTTCCCGAACTTCCAGAACTTTCTAGAAACTTCCAGAAACTTCCAGAACTTCCAGAAACTTCCAGAAACTTCTAGAAACTTCCAGAAACTTCCAGAAACTTCCAGAACTTCCAGAAACTTCCAGAAACTTCTAGAAACTTCCAGAAACTTCCAGAACTTCCAGAAACTTCCAGAAACTTCTAGAAACTTCCAGAGCTTCCAGAAACTTCTAGAATGTTCCAGAAATTTTCCTGAATGCTCCAGAACTTCGAAAAACTTCTAGAAAAATCCAGAAACTTCTAGGAACTTCCTGAATTTCCAGAAACTTCTAGAAACTTATAGAAACGTGAAAACATTCGATTGTTTTGGCGAGAATTCGAATTTTAAAAATGTTGGCGGGAATTCGAAATTTCAAAAGTTTTGGCGGGAATTCAAATTTTCGAAAATTTTGGCGGGAATTCAAATTAGCAACATTTTTGGAACAGGAAGAAGGCTTAGGGTGCATCACTGCCCAATGATCAAAAATGAGTTTAACCATGGCAAATTAACCCCCCATTGAGGAGCGCAGCGACGAACAAAAAGGAGGTGAGCCGCCGTAGGCGGCGCCACCGACTGGTAAATTACTATTTCAAAAAAAAAAAACAAAAACAAACAAAACAAACTTTTTGAATTCCCTGTAAAAACTGCACCAAACGTTGTTTGTCGCGACAATTCATACTTTATGTTTGAACTAGGGTGGACGAAAAAGCGTATTAAGGCGGCCTTCGCCTTGTTTCAAAATGGTGATGGTGGCCTCGCCTTATTTTTAGAATGGCGAAGGTCGCCTTTCTATTTTCTATAATAATTTTCCACGCCATTTTTCTATTTTTTCCATTCATTTTTCTAAAATTTAACAGTGAGATAATGGCGTGGGAAAACATTTTGCAAAAATGAATAAGGCGAAAGAAACCATTCTAGACAAAGAATGGTAATTGAAAGCATTCGCGTGAAAAAAATAACTGAACCATTTTACATGAAAAGCCGACCATTAACAACCCTAGTTTGAACAAAATTATGCTTTTTTAGAGTCAAATTTGCAATATCTTTTCCCAAAATCCAGTTTGTTACTGTTTGAGAGTGACTGCGATTTCAGTTTCAAACTTTACAGATGTAAGTGAAACGAGAAGAATTTCTAGTTTTCCATTAGTAGCACCGAGTAAGTAGAACTATAATTCTTACTGATTTTTCTTGTAATTTGAAGTGAACTTCTCGTAGCTTTGAAGTTACTGTTTCAAGTTGAAAATGTTTGGCCTTGCAGCCATCATTCAATAATTGAATCCATATCTTCTCTAAAAAAAGTGTTTTTAGTGCATTCTGTAAAATATAACGATTGCCATGAAAAGCTTCTGGTTGCAATTTTCCTTCGAAGCGATGGCTGTTTCTTTTGTTTTCGTCATTTTTTTCCATTTTTCTTGTTTTGATTTCAGCTTTATGTAAGTATTGCTGCGACCAAAGAAATAGTATTCACATTTTCTGAAAGTCGTGACAATTTTCCGAAACAGTGCGTTTTTTGAGATTGTTTCCTTACCGTTTCAAGCTTGCTACATGACTTTTTAAAATACCCGGTCTTCGTTTGCCCCCTAATTTGTTCCTAATTTCTCCAAAACATACAATTCATCGTCAAATTAGTGAAACTTCGTGGATTTGAGTTCTGCCAATTAGAGAATGCTCGCATCTGATATACCTTCTGAATGAATGAAAATTTGCAAGAATTATTCAGACTTAATCATGAAACAGAAAATTCAACTGTTTCAATCTTTCTTTTCGTTGGTTTTTATCATTATCAGATTTCTTTAATTGCCTAGCATTATAGGCCGGACTTGTAGTCGGTCACATAAGAAAACTCCAAAATTGTCTCAAATAATTCAGTTGAGAGGTCCGAAACAGCCTTTTCGCTCAAAGTATCTACTCAATACTGATAAACAACATCGCGATACCATTAAAAAACTCGATCTTTCCACGTCTCGTTGCTGGAACAAAAAAAACTGTTCCACAACTGCACAAGTGTGTTTGGTTAAAAATGCCATCAGTGTGTCTTGAATATTGCTATTAAAATTCCAAGTCCCAGCTTTGCAACGTCGATGGAAAACAGAACAGAAATTTACTTCATCAGCTTTTGACTATGCTTATACAGAACGCACAGAACTCACTAAACTGAGTGATTTTCCCTGAACAGAAAAAAACTAAGCGTCTTTTTTTCCATGTGATTTTTCTGAAATTGTAGAATTTTGAATACTGTTTATGCTATGATTTCAATACCGATTTTAACAGTCGACCACAGATACCAATGAATCTCGGAAGAAACGATTTCAAAAATTAACTTTTCGAAACAGTAATTTTCACCGATTCAAGCTTCTCACATTTTCGACGGTGTGCTGCACACTGATTCAAGTTTTGTTTTCTTTTTTTGATATTTGATCCCCAGATTTCAGAGCTGTCGAATCGGCTTTTTTTCGGCCCAGGCCGTTTTTATATCTCGCCTCCTAGCGGTTGGATCTTTTCGATGAATGAGGCGGCCTTGTAAAGCATGGAGAGCCGTGCAGTTTGGTGGAAGGGCGGACCGATTGAGTTATCCGCCACCGAGTTATAGCAAAAAGCTGAGAGCCGCGGCCGCGATTTCGACAGCTCTGCCAAATTTCAAAATTGGAGTTTGCTTTCTTTGTTTCAAAAACGCCTAGCTTTTGAAAAAAGGCATCAGAAATCAATAAGGCAATTGACAATGGGCGGATATATTCGTTTCAAATTTCAATAGACAAGTTTTCAATTTAATTTTCCTTGTTTCCATATTTTGATTATCGTTCCTATGGACACGGTACGGATTTTCGAAATATTTGGAAAACAGAACACAGGCGAAGAAAAATCAGTACCTCTATCTTCAGATTTCAATTAACAGAAAGATGAAGCAGCGAAACTTCCCTGACTTCCAACGAAAAAACAGGAAAAATGTTCAAATTTTCAAGCACATATTGATATCACCTTATTCAAATATGAAAAAAAAAAGAATTTTTCTGTTTCTTTTTTCCTTGATTTACCTGAACATATCTGCTTATCTAATTAAAGTTGTCCCTCCGTTTCCATTTTTCAAACTCTTCGGTATCTCGCAAATTCCTGAGAACTACAACTCTCGGTACCAAGTTTCCCTAATAATGATGTTGAAACCGTAAATTTTGATAAAACTGTTAGTTTCGGAGGCGCCAACAGTTGCGGTTGATGTAGTCAATTTTCGAACCGAGACCCTAGAAAAACACTTTTAATTGTGATAGTGGTTCTTTAAATTTCCAGATACAGTATCATGTGATGCGAAAAACTGATTCAAAATTCTCATCTGTAACAGAAAGCATTTACGATTTCAAGTTCTCTGGTTCAACGTTATTCTAAATCTGTTGTCAAATATACACTCGGCCAAGAGAACAAATCACCAGAAAAAGCAGCGAGAAATTGCCGAGAGTTTTCTTCTAATTATGAAGATTTTCGTGCTATAATTGTCAACTTAACAGTTTCAAATATATTGTTTCATAAGTGAAGAGAGTGAGGTACTTCAGTAGGACGTGAGATAAAATTAGTAACAAATTATTGAAACAGAAAAATTTTAGTTTTTTTGTCATCTCAATCGTTAAAAAATTTAGTTTTCTGTGAAGACCTAACACGTTCGGAATTTGAAAATATTTACGGTTCCGATAAATTCTTAGTTACTAACTCGGGAAGTCGGTAATTGATTGAGTCTTGTTTCTCTCGTATGATAGTCAAAATAATGATACAACTAAAAAATTATCCAGTTATTCACTAGTTTGAGCAGCTTCTCAAAACTACTGCATTTTTATTTTTCATAAAAATTTTAGTTTGGTTGTTTCTAACTTCAAAAAAGTTTACTGCTTCGAAACTGTTTCTTCTTTTCCCTGGACTATAGTTGCTCAATGGATATAACTCATTGGTTCGAATATACATTGTCATAAAATGTGTTCGAATTCTCATTAACCAAACGCTGTTGAATGGAATATATCTTAAAATTTTTACAGTTTCTAACTGTTCAGATTTATTTTTTGTGTTTCCAGTAGTGTACCGTCTCGCGAGAAATATTCGAAATTTCTCGGAGTCTCGCTTGGTGTCCAGTCTCGTTCCCGTCTCGTCTCGTCTCGTCTCGATTCGGTATCGTCTCGTTCTCGTCTCGTCTCGTTCTCGTTCATTTCTCGAAATTCTCGTTTCTCGATCGTTTCTCGTCTTTTCTCGTTCTCGTTTCCACAAAACGTGAAAAACTTCGTTTTTCCAGAATTTGAGCAAAAAACATCATAATTCGCGTTTTCAATCAAATTTTCTAGTTTTTAAAACAATCCTGTTGCACTGCTTTAGTGCTCAATCAAACAATGCAAAAACTGCTGGTTTTTCGGAAACCTAAATTACAAAAAGGCCGCTGTATGAACCGAATTTCGGCTCTACTCGGTGTTTGCGAATTGTAATACAGTAATACAACGTCCGCAAACACTAAGTAGTTCAACAGGTTTAAAACCTATAAAAAGTCCCTAAAAAGTCGAAAAAGAGCCGGAAAATTTTTTCAATACTTCGATAACTTTGCTTTTTTATACGCATTTGCACTTTCAAGAGTGTGAATGCACTGAAAGTGGTATGAAAATCTCAAGAAACTGATTGACAACGCGAATTATGATGTTTTTTGCTCAAATTCTGGAAAAACAAAGTTTTTCACGTTTTGTGGAAACGAGAACGAGAAAAGACGAGAAAGGATCGAGAAACGAGAATTTCGAGAAATGATCGAGAACGAGACGAGACGAGAACGAGACGATACCGAACAGAGACGAGACGAGACGGAAACGAGACGAGAAAATCTGATTCTCGATGTATTTCTCGTTTATAAACGAGACATTTCTCACGAGACGGTACACTAGTTTCCAGGGTACTGCTATGTTTCGGTCTCAAAGTCCTCTTATCTTTGAATTTTGGAGAGCAATCATATCAAATACTTCTTCTTCCTTGATCATTTCTCATTCAAGTTGAAATAGTTTATTTTGAAGTTTTGTTTAAAAAATTATGTTTTCATAGGGCCTGGTTCAATTATCTCATAGTTGTATCATCTATTCAACCGGTGTACAAAAAGAACCAGAAATTGAAACTGACAGACTTGAAGTTGACTTTTTGAAACAGTAACACAATTTTTACTGTTCTTACATTTTATGAAAGCAGGCAATACTTATTAACAATAATGCAGTCTTGCCTGTTGAACGTTGAATAGAAAAAAACGAGTAAACCACTCCGTTTCATAGGAATAACAAACACATTTGACAAATAAAAGAGAAGTTGATGAATTTGATTTTAAAACAATAAAATAAGGGGGATACACAAATAAATAAGAGCATGGTTGGAAATGTGCACCCAGCAAAAGCACACTTCGAAACGGTGATTAAACAAAAGTTTTACTTTTTCATAACTTTTATTTTCATGTTGTTGTTTTTTTTTTCGATACAGTCAAATTCATTCATATATTTTCTAAGAAAACCTTTTTTCAATTATTTTTCAAGAATATTCTGAAAACATAGAAACTCTTTCCCGTTTCGAATCTTACTCAACCTAGATAGAAAAACTGACACTTCTATAAGTTTTAACTGCTTAAAAGCTTTTCTAACCAACATCGAGAGCATTTATTTGAATGATTGATTTTCGCTACCCGAAACTTTTGGATTACCGACTTTAACAATTTTCTAGAATTTCTCAAAATCTAAAGATTTCTACTGTTTTTGTCAGTCTCCCGATGTTCATAGGCGTGAGTCGGTGAAACAACAAATCTTTCATTCTCGCCCAAAATGGGCAACTATAGTAAAAAAAATTTCAAGTTCAAATTTTTCCTGTTCCGAAGAACCCACAAATATAGGTTCTGTTTTCAAGCAGTGATCCGACTGGAATAGTTATGGTCTTATTGATTTTTCTAGATATTCAAACATTCATTTTTCGGAACAGTAGTGAAACGACCGAATTACAGTTTCGCATGACTAAAAAATAGATGAGAAAAACATAAAAACTACTTTGAAGAGGATAATAATGAAGGAATTCCTTTGTGAGAACACATTAGTATCATAAAGATGTTCTGAAAAAGAAAAATTAGGATTTCCGGGGCGGGGGAGGGGTTCGTTGTTTTGTTTTCGTTTTTTTTTAATGTTTTGTTTCTCAGACAGTAACCCTGATTTTGCCTGAATAACCGTTGGATACTCAATGTTTCTTAGATCTTTCAAGTTTCAAATAGATTTTTTATCACTAACAATTCATTTACTCTGTTCCGCGGTTCAATCTTTGCAAAAATTTTTTGAAAAGATTCACCAGTTACAGGAGCCAATAGGCTCTCCGAAAACCAATATTTCGAAACTGCAAAGTTTCGATTCCACTGTCTGACATCCCTGATGTTTATATAATTTCCTGTTTCCTCACTGCACGCCTGGATCATAATTTCTACATGTTCCGCCTTTGTTTTCAGTATCTCTTGAGTGTCTCCTGTTACAAAGAGAACATTGGCTTTGCAGAGATACTGAAAGCACTCCGTTTGACTTCAGAAATGTATTGCTCCGTTTATTGACATTTCACTAATCTAAAAATTGTCAGACATGGCGGCAATAAGAAATAGCATTTTCGTGTTTCAAATTTCTTTTGAAACGTAGTTCTCATACCTGTACTTGATTGGTACACTGTTCGAATATTTTAAGAAGGTTCTGATTGTTAAATTGTTAGTAAAACATAAACTCAATGCTACACCGAAGCTTTCAATAGGATTCTCAGTATTCGCTATCCCTTCATTGGTTATTTGAAACATTAAAAAAATTTGGGAAATTTTCCCCGTTTCAATCAGGAATGTATTAATTTATTTTACTTTCTTTATTTACTGCCGTTGGTCCATAATTCAAACTCTGATTTTTTCATTTTTCAATAATTCGAGGGAAAAAAGAACAGTTCAACATTCTTAGTTCTCTGGGGGTGTTCTATAGTTTCTCCAGACAATTTTCACTGTTTCCGATTCATCAGAAAAATTACCTTGTGTTTTTTCCCGATAATCTTGATAAGATCTATTTCTTTCATTTCAAAATGTTTTTGTGTTTCAACTTTCCCAGATGTTGGGACTGATTGCTTACCAATTTGCTCGGTTTTGATCATCTAATATATTATATTGTCTCACCATTACTGTGAAAATTTAGATTGGAAAGAATTTCATAAGGTTCTGAAATAGTCTTTTTTTTTTTGAAATTTCACAGACCGTTCTAGAAAACAGTTGTTTTGTCTATATTCCAATTGCACAATACATGTTGCAGACCAAAGTCAGAGAATCCAAACTGGATACTTGGATTTTTTCAATCAGTTAAAAATAATATTATTTCAATTTTATAAAGTCTCCCCCAACGTTATCATCATTGTTAACCACAAGGATAATAAATGCTGAATACAGTTTTCTTTTCAAATTTATATCTGAAAAAATTTATCTTTCGTGAATAATCAATAACAAAAGGTTTTACTGTTTTGAAGGTTTCTTTTTTCCCATGTTCTTTTGTTATGTCAGTAAGATCATTGAGTGATTTTGAAAGTAACAAAAATGCTTTTTTCTGTTTCACAATTGAACGTTAGCATTCTTTTCTTTCAATTCTTCAGTTACTCTCATTCTGATTTTCCCTCAATTTCTCTCTCTGTTTTTGTCATCGATTTGAAAATAACCGTCAAATAATGTTTTTTTTACAGAAAACACAGTCTCTCAGGGGGAAATCAATCACCCGCTATCCCAAAAGAGTGGAATGTGAGTGTTGAAGAGCGCACAGACAACCTTGACACTCCTGGCTTCTCCTGGACTCTCCTTCCACCCTTTTTCATGTTTTTCCAATTTTTGGAGATTTTACTGTGGCCTTTCTAATCAATTTTTCTCGTGGAACAAATTTTAAACAATATG
>GL381070.1:3391-14928 GCA_000143925.2 Caenorhabditis brenneri | reverse complement strand
ATGGTGAATAATGTCCGAATTCTCGCAATGGATTGTCTAATTCGATGCGATGCTGTTTCGTTTTCTCAGCCATAACAAGGTAAAGACGAATGTTGGAAGAGTGCGGTACTTTGAAAAGGCGGGCCAACTGAAATTTTAAGAATGAGTTTTACGTCGATGAAATAAGTAGAGAGCCTAACCATATCTCGAATTTTCTGCACACTCATTGCCAATGGTAATCGCCGTGTTTCAACTCGGTTTCCGCATTCTATCCTGATTTTTACAACTGTCAAACCTTTCTTAGCAGTATCCAAAGTTGGTTCTCCATGAACTGCAATGAGTCTTTCAATATCTTCTTCGAAGTCTGTTTTATCTTGAATTCCAGCATATTTATTGAGGAAACGGATTTCCGCGGATCTCCGTTCCACTTCAGAGACATCAAAACGATTGAGATCAATTAGAGATGTGAGTTTTGCAATAACAACTTCGTATGCATGAATTCCTTTTTCAACTTCCAGCTTCTTACAATCGAACAATAATCGTTTCAGATGTTTCAGAGATCGCATTGCATTCACACTCTTCCAATCTGATATCACATTCCCTCGAATATTTAGATACTCTAATTTTGGAAACTTGACAGATCCATCCAATCCTATTAGAGATGTAATTCCACAGTTTGCTAATGATAGTTGACTCAAATTAGGAAAGTATCCTTCAATATTGTCTATTGAACTAAATAAATTATCTTCAAGATCTAGTGATACGAGACGATTTGCCACAAGATCCGATACAGAAAACCTTTTGAGATCGTTTCCGAAAGCGACAACATCGGAAGCTGATGGGAATTTTTGAAGAATTGAATCCATCTTCAAATAATAAATCATGTCTGCTCCTAATATATGAAGTCGAAACTTACAGAATTTTCATGGATAGTGCATTCACTGATGACTAATTTCTTGCAGCTTTCGGAATATATCGAATTTTCTTCGATCATATCTTCTTCGCTGAATGATCGCATTTTATTCCTTCTTAAATTCAATTCTTGAATTCTTGGGAAATATTCGAGAATCTGTCGAATAGTTGACCATTTGTAGAGAAGATTGCCATAAAGATTCAATTCTCGACAAATGATAAACTGTGGTGAATCAGAAGAAGGTGGATATCCGACAGATCGATTATCGAGAACAATATTCAGTAGTTTTTCAATATTGCTCTGTTTTGCAGCAGTCTTCTCCATTCCAATCAATTCAATCTTTTTGGATGACTTGGCTAGTTCAATCTCATTTTCCACACCTTCATCTTCTACATATCGATCTTTGATTTCGAAAAGGAGATCAGTTGGTTTTGGAACAACTTCAAATTTCATCAAAGATCCGCCAGTGGGACTCCTGAAAAAATCTAGACGATTTTTAGTAGGAAGTGATCTATAAAAAAGAGAATTCGTAGTTATAAATCTCTAACGGGATTCCAATGAAGGATAAAGGCAATAATCTCATACTGGGTGATGTAAGTTCATTCAGATCACCATGATCTCTTTCATTTTTGAAATTAGTTTTAAAATACTCACTCTGTTTGAAAGTATCTCCGTCCTTTGAAAAAACCGTCATGCTTTCCACGTTCAGGATCATCCCATTCAAGTCCAACCCATTTTTGTGCTCCAAAACCATCAACTTCCCCGATGTACCTGACTGTCGCGACCTCATGATTTACTCGAACTCGTTGTCCGATTTCCATCTTAACATCCAGAACTGCACAGGGTCTTGTAGTTCTATATTTGGACTACTTGGAAAAAAGACGCCCGAAGATAGAAAAAGAGAGCGAAACTGGAAAACATTCGTAATTATTTATTCCCAAAATGCATTTTCAAAAGCGACTAGCGGAAATTTAGACATTTGTCTATTAGATATGACCATGTAACAGAAGAGAAAGAAAAGAATCACAATGTACAGAAATTATGCAACGGAGGCAAAGGTTGGATATCAATTATTTCATCGGGTGTGACTAGAGTTCTTGTGAAAGTGCGTTAGTTTTAAATTAAAAAATACTCATAAAAGTTATACAAAGCTACAAATAGGGTGCAGAAAAGTTAGAGTTTGTACTATTTACGAAGAGGTGAGTTCCTTTGGATCAAAGTGGTCAGTTGTGAGGAATACAATGAAAAGGAGTCCAGTTCCTAGAAGATCGCCAAGAGCTGTTAAATATGGAATCACGGAATTGTCCGGATCAATCTTCCATTTCCAAAGAAGAGAAACGAGCAACTGACAAACGAAAAGAAGGATCATAACCTGAAATTGAAAGCTAAAGAACAATCGCAATAGGTATAACTCACTTGGATGATAGCAGCAATCATATACAGACTTGTAAAAAGAGGTCCGTGGGGGGCGACATTATTCTTCGATGTGATTGTGAACAGTTGAATTAAGAAGTTAAAACAAATATGACCAGGTACCACAAGCAACAAAAGGACACGAGCTGATCGAGAATCCCATTCTTTTGAGAAGAAAGCTCTCTGGAAGCTGGTAAATCGACTGACGGTCCATCCATTTGGAAGTTGGCCAATTGTACCGGCTTTATGGAAATAAGTAGAAAGTCGACTTGCTTGAACAGCTGCCAGGTTTCCACCAACACCATTTAGAACAGGGCCATATGTACTCAGGCTGTGATACTTCCTAACTGCAGTTTCCAAGATGAATCCACCAGCACTGCTAATTAACATGGACATAATTACAGGAGTCCAACCGTTATAAAGAGTCTCTCGGGTACCTTCGTTTTCTTTCGCGATTCGTATCCAGAATGGAAGTAATAATAGGAATATCACGATAACGATCACATTGAGCCATGATTCCGTATTATGCGCTTTCAGGAACACGGATCCAAAAAAGGCTAAAACGCTGAGAGTTGTTAAATCTCCAAGTGAAGCGGCTATTGGTGTAGCAACATTGTCAGGATTGATATTGTATTTCCGCGAAGTGACAATCACGACAACCATCAGAAGAGAAAGCACGAGAGATGCACTGCATGCCGTAGCAAGACTACTCGCACACATCAATGCTCCATGAGCCCAATCGATCTCTCCAGAAGGAATAAAAGCGAGCGCAGCTGCAAATGCAGAAGCTAGGAAAGCTACTACAGTAGCTTGCACTTGAACAAGAGCCAGGTTAGCTACAACTACGTCTTTTCGCTGTTTTGAAGAATCCATATGTCCGAGATTAGCCTGAAAAATGAGTTAATTATTTCGAAAAAACATAACAGAAATGTTCAATACCAATGTTGATAATCTGCTTGCTAATGTCATTTCGAGGTTTCCTTTGAGTCCCAGGAGTGCTGGCACCAAAATCAAAATCTCCGGAATTTCTTCGAACAAAGGCCACGTGACGACTATTGATAGCACCAATCCGGCAAAAACCATACCAAGCCCAGCCACAACAAATGGAAAAAGAACCTGGAATCAAATATTATTGTAACCTTTTTTTTTGATAGCAAACCTGGAAAAAGAGAACATAGCTGGATTCTGCTGGTACAACCGACATGTTCACGATATCGTTGGAAAGATCGAACGACTTCCCTTTCAATGACGAATTTTCGTTCCTGAAACGCAAACTAGATCGGGTTAGTGAATAGATTTTTTTTAAACACATTATTCGAAAAAAAACAACTATCAAATATGTTTTTGAGAGTAATTCTATAATGTATTTCTATTCGTCAATTCAAAAAATTGACAATAAAACAGAATCAGAGAAAAACCGAACAATGGAAGTAACTATGATGACCTCGAGAATTTGTTGAAGACCATTTCATTGCAGAGAAACATAACGAGATTATCAGGCTACGCTGAGAAGTGATGTGAATCAATGAAACAGTATCTTATCAAAATCAACTGAAAACTTTAGACACGGTGTGAGAGAAACTTTTTCGAACACATCATTTGAATGATTTGTATATCAAAACACTCGCGATGAACACATCAGCGAAAACATCAGAAACTCTCACACTTTAACCTGTCAAATAGGCCTATTTCGGAACGGAACTCGTGTAACATCGCCATAGATATATTTGTTTTATGAGCGACGAGACGACCCGGCAAAAGCGGATTTGCGTGGAGGTTAAACTATTTTCCATCCCATGATGATTTTTGAAAACAATGGAATTTTTCTGTTGATCAACTTGTGAAATAGTGAAATCACATAATTTTGTTATAACGCACCCGCATTATTGAATACTAGTTTGGTGAAGTGAAAAACCCCCTTTTTAATTCTCACATGACTCTGGAAAGAAATCCTCCTCCTGCGGTTGCAGTTTCCGAATCCAAAGATTTTCCAACATCTTCGAGTGCGATTCCTAATTGATCGAAAGTTGTGAGCCCCTAGAATTTCAGCACGATCCATTTTTAATGATATATTGGCTCACTTCATGGACGGCTGCTTGGTAATCCCTTTTGCCGTCCCCTGTACCACCGCCGCCTTTCATCTGCAGAGTTAGTTCAATATAATCTACGAAATGATAAGTACAGGCAGAAGCAAATAATCGAATTCCAGTTATCAACAGGTTTTTGTCAGCAAAAAAAAAACAATAATGCCTCAAAATTTATTAATAAGCTTTTAGAAAAAACGAGATTATTTCCACCTACTCATGAACCAGAGAAAACAATTGAAAGAAGAGATCCACCTGAAGGGAGGAGAAAGTATCAGAAACCAGTAAAAAGTGGCAAAAATTGAGAAATTCTAATGTCGTTTATTCTTTTTTTCTTCGCTGCTCTTCGAAACCATATATGCCTCTCGGTCGGCTGGTTCAATGTTTCTTTCTTCGGCCCATTTCGCAAGATCACGGCGCATCGCGTAGGCATCTTCTCCGTCGGCGTAGTACCTGAAAAACATACTTTGAAACTTTAAAGAAAGCTGTAAACCCACTTTGGTTCAGTATCCACAACTTCAAATTTCAACGTGTTCTTATAAAGATTGAGGGCGGCACGATTTGAAACACGAACATGTAGCGATACGTATTTAGCGTTGTAGGTTTCTACCATCGCTCTTGCTGTTTGATCCATCATTTTGTTTGCTAGTCCCAAACGTCTGTATGATCTTTTGACAGCGAGAGAAGTGATGTGTCCGTGTGGCTCCTCTCCAGGATCTTCCTCCATTTTAGCGAGCACGTATCCGACAACATTTCCCTACAAGAAAAACAATTTTTCGATAAAAGTTGATTAAAAATACCTTATGATCTTCGGCGATATAAGAGAGTTGAGGCCAGGAAAGTGCGTGGTAGAAATAATACTTCATTTGATAGTTCTCCGGGAGACACATAAGATTAGCATTTTGCATACTCATCAAGTCATCTACTCGAGCACAGCGGATGTTCATCTTTCTCCTACAAAACGACAGTTGTTCAAACGAAAAATGAATTATAAACAAAACATGCGTGGAAAGTCAGAATCAGAGCACGAAGAAATCATATTGTGAAGAAAATAGTTTTCCAGCACTCTATTTAGAAGAGCGGAAACACTTTTCTAGTTTCAGATGGTTTTTCATCGGAACATTCAAGATATTTTATAAAAGGTTAAGAACAGCTTGAATGTGTTGGGGACCCGCGATGCATGAAAAATCAATTAAGGCCGACACGGCATAATTTAATTATGTGAGAAAGAATCGCTCGAATGTTGAAAACATTTTATAAAGTTTTAAGAACATCACATAATCCTTTTCCAGCCACGTAGAACTCTATTGAAACTAGGTTTTTTTGTTTTAAGCTTATTTTGTTTGCAAAACGTGAATAGTTCTAATAATGAAAAAAATAAAATTCTGACAGGAAAATCCAGTTTTTTTATTGATTTGTTTGAATGTGGAAAGAAGTAGCTAGCCGGCTGCGCAGCAGCGAAAAAAAAGTTTAAAGGCGCATGCAGTTATTCTCTCTCTTGCGATATGTCGTTGTGAGACCCGTTGCCGCTTATCGGTGAATTTCGAATTTTATAAAGGTTTATCTATGAATTTTCTGATGAATTCCATGCTTTCAGACGCTTTTGGTGTGCATTTCTAGTAAAATTACACATAAGAATTAGGATAATATGTGATGATTTCAAATTTAATTTTTTCCTTCCCAAATTCTATATAGATTTTGAACAACAACTAGTGTTTTCATTTCAGATCTAATCAAAATGGGTTTCGATTCGCCAAGAGGACGCGGTGGTGGAGGTTATCTTGTCAATTTTATGATATCTTCGAAGTTATGATTTTTAGGCTTCCGTGGTGGACGTGGTGGTGGTAGTGGTTTCACTCCAAGAGGTGGTGGTGGTTTCCGTGGAGGTGACAGAGGACGTTCTCCTGGAGGTTTCCGTGGAGGTGACAGAGGGCGTTCTCCAGGTGGATTCCGTGGTGGCGATAGAGGACGTTCTCCCGGTGGGTTCCGTGGTGGAGACCGAGGTGGCTTCCGTGGTGGTGATAGAGGACGCTCACCAGGAGGATTCCGAGGTGATCGGGAAGGAGGGTTCTCCCCAAGAGGACGTGGTGGCGGTTTCCGTGGAGGTGACCGTGGAGGTTCACCATGGCGAGGTGGTGGCGATCGCGGAGTCGCAAACCGTGGAAGAGGTGACTTCTCCGGTGGTTTCCGCGGAGATAACAAGTTCTCGCCAAGAGGCGGACGTGGTGGTTTCACTCCTCGAGGACGTGGCAGTAACGATTTTTCACCACGTGGAGGAAGAGGAAACTTCCAGTCCCGTGGAGGAGGCAACCGTGTTGGTTTCAGCGATAAGAGAAAAAAATTCGGTGAGGAAGATGATGACGAGGAGGAAGAGGAAGGTGAGATAAATTATACTCGATAATATTCACTACGATTGTATTTACACCACTCAAACATTTCAGAAGTTCCAAAGAAGAAGTTTGCTGCTGGAACACCACACGCCAAGAATGTCAAACAAGTAGTGGAAGAATCCGATGAGGACGAAGAAGATGAGGAGGAGAGTGAAGACGAAGCACCGCCACCAAAGAAAGCTGTGAAAGGCGCTCTAGCTGCAGCTGCTGAAGACTCTGACGATGACGAAGAAAACGACGACGAAGAAGGAGAAGAAGGTGCATTTGATAGCCTGAATTACCTACTACATACTGAACATTGATGTTTTCAGAGTCCGACGATGAAGCTCCACCTTCCAAACAAAGCAAAGCTGTCGCAGCTGAAGACGACGAAGATGAAGATGATGAAGAAGATGAAGAAGAGGTAGAAGTCGACGACGAGGAGGAAGATGAAGAGGTAATTTTTAAAAAATTATTTTTATTGCAAACATCTTCTAATCTAATTTTCTAAAATTTTAAATATACTTTTGCTTGTAGGAGGAAGAGGATGAGGAAGAAGCGGAACCGGTTGCTAAGACACCAGCACTTAAGAGCGCTCTCAAGACTGCTGATTCCACCAAAGGGAAGCAAGTTAATATCACTACTGTTGCCACGCCAACTACGGTTGATAAGAAAGCTCCAGCGACACCACATCCAGCTAAATCTGCCAAAAATACTGTCGGTGAAGTTCCTAAGCTTCAATTCGACGATGACAGTGATGAAGACGAGGAAGTAGAGGAAGAAGACGAAGAGGAGGAGGAAGAAGAAGACGATGAGGCTCCAACTCAAAAAGCACCTGTTGTCAAGCAATCGTTAAGTCAAATAGCGCAAGCTATTGAAGAAGATAGCGACGACGAAGACGAGGAAGATGAAGAAGAGGAAGAGGAGGATGAAGAAGACGAAGAGGAGGAGGAGGAGGAAGATGCAGTTGAAGTTCCTCTCATCAAGTCCAAAGCTGACCTGCTCAAGCAGATTGCTGCTAATCGTGCTGCTGCATCATCTGCTCAAGACAGCGATGAAGAGGATGAGGAAGATGAAGAAGAAGATGAGGAGGAGGAGGATGAGGAAGAGGAGGACGAAGAAGAAGAAGAGGAGGAGCAAGTTAAGCCAGTTGTGAAACAAACTCAACCGGTAAAGCAAAAAACTCAGAAGCTCGCCGAAGTGTCTAAGCCACAAGCTACTGAGAAACAAGGAACCAAGAGAAAGGTTGATGAAGCACCAGTAGCTTCAAAACAAATGAAAAGTGAAGGAGCTTCCATAATCACTGAAGAAGAAAGAAGACGCAACGAGAGAGATTCACGCTCCCTCTTCATCAAAGAGATTTCCAAAAAAGCGAAGGATAACGAAATCACTAGTCTCGTAACGGGATTAGACTCCTTCCGCCGTAAGAAGAATTCCAACTTTGGTTGGTTAGTTTTCAACACTGTTGCTGATTGCAAGAAAGCTCACGATGTTCTTAGCAAGGCCAAAATCCAAGGGAAATCCTTGTATGTCGACTACTGTCTCAACGAGAGTAAATCATCAAAAGAACGTTAGTTGTTGACTTATGAATCGACTTTCTCAAAAAATAATTTCAGATGGGCAACGACCAATCAATCCACTTCAGCTCTTCATCAATGCTCTCCCAAGCACATGTACCAATACTGACTTGAAAAACGTTTTCCGTTCTTCTACCGAGATCAAGATCCTTCACGCCGGTGGTCAACCAAACTCGAAAAAGAGGGCGTTCGTAACCTTCGGAACCGAAGAGGATGCTCAAGCTGCATTTTCTAAATCTAATGGGCTCAGAGTGAACAACCATTTAGTCGACGTCTTTTTTGCCAGACAACAAGGAGATAAGAAGAATGATGTCAAGCCGAAAAAGGCGCCTGTCGCTCAAAAAAAGGTTGTGCCAAAAGTCGCTGATTCATCTGATGATAGTGAAGAGGTTGCTTCCAGTGATGAAGGAATTGAGGAAGTTGTCGAGGAACCACCAAAGCAGAAAAAGCTCGTGAAAAAGGTATTTTTTAAAATTTCTTTTCTAATTTCTATTTATGTTTTGCAGGTTGAAACCAAGGCTGTTTCACGTGTCCAACAGAAGAAACCACAGTTCAAGAAAAGTTTCAAAGGAAAGAAGTAAATAGTTCTTCTTTTTGTTTATCAAACTCACATTTTTAAGTTTTATTCTTTTATGTTGAGCTATTCAACACCCTTGTTAACTTCTTCGTTTTTCTTTAAATTTTTCACTTTATTATTGTTGTTGATTTAATTGTTTCATTTGCACGAAAATAGACTCCAATTGTTGACCCAATACGTTTTTCATTGTTGTTTCCTGCCTTTCACACTCTGTTCTCTCAGTAGTAAATTAAGAAAGTGACTGTGCTAGGCGAATTTGACGTGTTCAACATCTCAACCCCTGTCAAAAAAATAAACATTTCTGAAAATAGCAACTCAGTCAAATGTATTGGATAAGAAATCTCGGTTCTAACATTGAAAAGAAGTGTCCACGTCCTCTGACCTCTAAAAGAAGTTACACGTGAAAAATGTCACGTGAAAACGTGGAGGTCACACAAGGTCAGCCACGTTTACACCGAACGTCAATGAGCCGCTCAAATCATAAGCCGCCCATATTTGATCATGGATAACCACGATTGCTTTCTCACCCCTCTTCAGCAGAAATTTCTGCAAATTGTCAGTACCTTTCTTTTACTTTTATTCCATTCATTCTGTTATATTTTAGTTGTCCAACTATGGAAAAGATCCAAAATCACTGCAAATTCATGACGAATACGACCAAATGGACGTTGTAACTTCTTATTTCAAGCTTCTTTTGCTTGAAAAATCACGTCTTCTGCAGTATGGCCAAGCTAATTTTGCTGTTCATCTCATTGACGAAGGTATTTCATTTTGAATGTTCTAGAAGATGAATTTCGAATTTCAGAAATTGGTCGGCTTTTCATGGCTCCCATTTCAATGGCCGACATTGGAATCCTCGAAGAATGTGGCCGCAAGGCTCTTCAATACCACGAACTCGGTGTTGCATCATCTAATTCTGATGATTCTATGCATTCAGAAGAGGATGAAGTAACACTGACCGAGAGCGTTCGCATCCCAGTTGAAACTTATCCTTCGTATAACTTCATCGGTCGTATTATTGGCCCACGTGGAATGACTGCTAAGCAGCTTGAGAAGGACACTGGCTGCCGTATTATGATCCGAGGACACTATTCCAACAAGACCTACGGGAACTCATCAAATAAAAACCATGGAGATGGTAGCCAAGAGTGAGTTTGTTGAAGAAGCCTGAACAATAGTATGTGCTTTGCACTCCGCCATAATAGACCACTTTTGACTTTTTATCGTTTCAGGGCCCATTAAACCAATCTCAATTTTTGCACGGTCCATTAATCCCTTCATTTCTTTTTTTCAGTCCAATTGACTTACCACTCCGCGTCATCATTGAGACAAGCGGCCCACGTCGTGAGGCAACTGCTCGAATCACAGAAGCACTCAACGTCGTCAACTCTCTTCTGGTCCCACCTCCAGATGGTCGTGATGAGTTGAAACGGCGTCAACTCGTCGAACTCGCCATTATGAACGGCACATATCGGCCGACTTGCTCCAATCACAACTAATGTTCACCATTTGCTGTCCATGTTTTATATACTCCATGTTCTAGAGTTTATCTTCCTGCTCATCATCATCATTGTTTCCCCCCTCAGCCCTGTCCCCTTGCTTTCCCATTGAACGATTCCCACCCAAAAAAAAACTACACATTGTTGGTGTTATTCACATAGTGTTTGTTAGCTAGCAAAGAGCTCAAAAGGCAGAAAGAGGATTTCATTATCTGAACCGAGGAAAGGAAATGGTGTGAACGAAGTAATTAGCTAACCAACGATCTCACGAAAACGAGGGCGTGAGAATCAGTTAGTATTTTTGGGCGTCTCGTCAATATACATACTGCTACTAGTAGTAACACACTTTCTGGAAAGAATTTAGAAACTCTAAATTATTTTGTGGAAATCCAAGTACTTTAGAAATGATTCCATATATAAACTTCCACACGGTCTCCCAGGATGGAAATAAGAACACGATGAGTTGGCAATTCCAGAAATGTGAAAAAATATTCTAAATTTTCTACGTGTTCAATTTTTGAACTGAAAATGAGGTTGAAGGGATTTTACGCTGCCTGGAATTTGAAATCGAAAATTCTGCCAGCAACATTTTGTTTGCAGTCCCAATAGGATTATTTTCAGCCATCTTCCGTCTTTGTACGTTCCATGTGAGCTGAGTTATCATCGTTTTCAAATTTCAACTGAAAATTCCAATTTTGCTGACTGAATCCTCCAAAGCGTCAAAAAACCATGTCAATGGGATGAAAATGGAATTTATTGACTTGTTTCTTAGGGTAGTGATAACCAAGGTCAATTGGACTCTTTCCAATTGGAATTTATAAGTCCCACTTGCATAAAATTCCAACGATATGACATCTGTAACGAATACCTCCGGGCGTGTGGCGCCTTGACTAGCTTTTCGCTGCACCCAGATCTCCGGCGGCAGGAGTGCCATTGTAATCGGTGATTTAGTTGAGTCTTACCAAAAATGATTTCAACTCACGAAACAAGAATATAAAACCGATCCATCTCCTAGAGTCTCCGTGATAACCGACGGGTTCACTCACATGATTAAGAACTCTACCGACTCTTATGCGGCAAAGTGAAGGCGATTCTGGACAACTGAATCGTCAATTGGTGTAGAGAG